>JAVTVY010055070.1:0-31349 GCA_036873755.1 Hanleya hanleyi | reverse complement strand
CCCCTCATCTGATTAGGTTTTGGTGTATGTGCGTGCATTCATCCGTGTCCGGTGTCCGTCTGTCCATCCATCTAATTGTAGATGTATGTACAGGCCTTGTCTGCAAGATATCTTGAGAACTACCGGACGGAATTTCACCCAACTTAGATGGAAGCTTCAGTGGGATAGCCCTCACTGATTAGGTTTCCGCGTGTGCAGCATTCACTCCCGCGTCCGTCGTCCGTCCATCCATCTAATTGTTCATGTACATGGCTATGCTATGACCTTGTTCGCGGGGAGATATCTGAGAATTACTTGATTTCTCTGGAATTTCACCAAACTTGATGGAAGCTTCATTGGGATAGCCCCTCGTCTGATTAGGTGTTGATGTGTGTGTGCGAGCGTTCGTTCGTGTCCATCCGTCCGTCCATCTACTTGTACATGTATATACAGGCCTTGTCTACAAGATATCTGCAGAACTACTGGACGGAAGTTCACCAAACTTGGATGGAAGCTTCAGTGGGATAGCCCCCTCAATTGATTAGGTTTTTGGTGTGTGTGCGTGCATTCACCCGCGTCCGTCGTCCGTCCATCCATCTAATTGTTCATGTACATGTATATACAGACCTTGTCTGCAAGATATCTGGAGAATTACTCGACGGAATTTCACCAAACTTGGATGGAAGCTTCATTGGGATAGCCCCTCGTCTGATTAGGTGTTGATGTGTGTGTGCGAGCGTTCGTTCGTGTCAATCCGTCCGTCCATCTACTTGTACATGTATATACAGGCCTTGTCTACAAGATATCTGCAGAACTACTGGACGGAAGTTCACCAAACTTGGATGGAAGCTTTATTGGGATAGCCCTCTCATCTGATTAGGTTTTGGTTTGTGTGTGCGTTCGTCCATGTTCGGTGTCCGTCCGTCTGCCCATGTTCTTGTACATGTATATGTATATACAGGCCCTTTCTGCAAGATGTCTGAAGAACTACTGGACAGAATTTCACCAAACTTGGATGAAAGGTTCATTGGGATAGCCCCCTCATTTGTTTGAGTTTGTGTGCGCATTTATCCATGTCCATCGTCCGTCCATCCATCTAATTGTTCATGTATATACAGACCTTGTCTGCAAGATATCTGGAGAATTACTCGACGGAATTTCGCCTTCAATGGGATAGCCCCTCGTCTGATTAGGTGTTGATGTGTGTGTGCGAGCGTTCGTTCGTATCCATCCGTCCGTCCATCTACTTGTACATGTACAGGTATATACAAGCCTTGTCTGCAAGATATCTGGAGAACTACCCCACGGAATTTCGCCAAACTTGGGTGGAAGCTTCATTGCAATGGGCTCATCTGGTTAAGTTTCGGCTTGGATGGAAGCTTCATCGTGATGGCCTCTGGTGAACTTCACCAGACTTGGATGGAATCTTTATTGGAATGGCCTCCGCATCTTATTATGTTTTGGTGTGCGCGCGTGTTTGGTGTTCATCCGTCTGTCTACTTGTACATGTATAGACAAGCCTTAGTCTGTAAAATATCTGAAGAACTACTGGATGGAATTTCCCCGAACTTGGATGGCAGCTTTATCGTGATGGCCTCCTCATCTGATTAGGTTTTGGTTTGTTTGTGTGCATCCATCTGTTTCTGATGTCCAGCTTTGTTACATGTATGTACAGGACTACTCTTGTCTACAAGATATGTGGAGAACTACTGGATGAAATTTCACCAAACTTGGATGGCAGCTTTATCGTGATGGCCTCCTCATCTGATTAGATTTTGGTTTGTTTGCGTGCATCCATCTGTTTCTGATGTCCAGCTTTGTTACATGTATGTACAGGACTACTCTTGTCTACAAGATATGTGGAGAACTACTCGATGAAATTTCACCAAACTTGGATGGAAGCTTCATTGAAATGGCCTTATCATCTAATTAGGTTTTGGTGCGAGTTAGTGCTTCCGTGGGTCCATGCAAAATGTGCTTATCTGTCTGTTCAATATTTGTTCACTCCATATCTTGGAAACTACTGAAGGCAGATGCATGAAACTTCTATACGGTACAGCATGTATACTATAGGTGTGGTTCTTGTGTGTTTTGCATCTTTCCTATAATGTGATCAGTTTCGAAATAGTTGATGCTTCACAATTACATGTATTTCACATTGGTTGGACGCTGTAGATGTCGGCAATCCACTCATTGCTATATAAATTCCGACTCCTCACTGGGTTACTGCAACAATGAAAATCGCCTCTTTGTAATTAATATTTTTAGATGCGCAGCTTTGTTTAGGATACTTATTGCTACATTCATTTTATAGCACTTTCCTTAAATTATGTGCCCACTCAAGGCAAGGTGGGGGGTTGGGGGAGACGTATATGTTTTTGCTTAAAAAAACAACCAGCATTGGCTTCATGCCGGAGCGGCAACTCAAGGGTCAAAGTGGAACCTCTAGTTTAGCATGGGTACCCATTTGTAATGAAAGATGTCATCAAAAGTCACATTTGATGTCCTCGGCTGGTTGCCTCAGTTACTCGCTGACGGACGGTGGTTCTCCCCGGGTACTCCAGCTTCCTCCGACATTCCAACTGGCAGTCACCATATGAGTAAAACAAACTTGAGTGTGCCATTAAACCCAATCCCCCTCCCCCTCACTCCCTTGACCTGGTGTCTAATCTGTTTAATAGTTCGATGGTAGCTGGTTAATACTTCAGTAATATCTGGTTAACGCCCCGAGTATATATCTGGTTAGTTCTAAAGCGGCATAAAGTTATATTCTTTGAGTTATCTGCTTAACGATTTAGGGATACTAGCGATGAAATGGTATGTACATGTTGGTCACAATGTCATTCATATTCACGGATAGATATATTTAATATTTAGCAATTCTGACTGCAGGAAACAGATTAAAGGATCAGATGTTTAATGAATTATAGGCTTTAAATGTCGAAATACATTCGCAGAGAAGTGTCCAGTGATATATGAATCGTGACTGTACGTCCAGTGCTTCCGGCGTTAGAAATGGTTGGTGTATTCCAGAGCGCTAGATGAAATTGTTTGTCTTCTCCGTTGGAATGAGCCATTGTTTCAAAACCAGGACCATGCAATGATGCTTATATAATATCATACACGTTTTGCAGGTTGAAATATACTGAAGAAAGATGGATATACATAAGAAATACACTTAGCAATAATTTGGTAGTTTAAAACATCGATCACTGTCTACTAATCCCAATTGATTCCGGATAAACACTTCACGGTACTATTTTATTGTAATCCACACATTGGGCATTCAATGTGGATACAAGATTCACTCGGCAATAATTTGGAAGTTTATATTATTCTCTTGGTACTGTAAGCTGTTATCCGCAATTTTTTACCAACAATATAAAATATTTGCATGTATTTTACTGTAATTTTTATCACATGTCTCACATATTAGTCCCATAGTAAAATTGCTAATCCAAACACGTTATGGACAACTCAATGTGGACGACGGCTATTTACTGGATGTGAGATCTGATGTTCGTATTTATTTGTACAACCTCAGCATACATGTACATAAGCCCCGCTACAATTTCGGCACTAATATTATATCGTCTATTGTAGAACCTAATTTGAGTGTGAACACGCAGCCCAGCACTCTACGACGCAATGGTTCTAATTCACTCTCCTGAGCAAGAACAATACAATGACGTGTAAGTTGTATCTCTATATAACTTAACTGTCATATGACAGTTATGGAACAACACAGTTTGAAGGACGGCAATCTGCTGAATGTAGCATTTGATGATTGCATCTGGCGTATCAAATACAGCGTCTGAATACATGTTTACCGCCAGGTTCTGCACTGAGTTTATGTGGTATATCGTACATGTGGAATATATACCTACAGCATAGAAAAACATAATATGGGCAGGAAACAAGCCTATGTTTATGTATACTTTTGTCTTTTTGAATTTGGCGCTAATACTGTTATATGGAAATGGAATAGGTCTTTGGATTATGGACGCGGATATTCTCTAATGGACGACGGCTGGATTATGAATGACGGACTAGACGCTTGTAATTACCATAATCCCCCCCCCCCCACCCAAGAACACTGTGAACAATTGATCTATGTCACTCTCTGGAGCAATACCTTTCGAATGGCGTGTATATTGTATCTCTAAATCGTGTGGTTATCGAGTTAGAAAACACAGACAGACAGACAGACGTTATGGCATTTATAGATATGGTTAAAGCTTCCGTTTATGTGGATAATGCTTCCCGGTAAATTTCAAATGTTTCTGTTGTATCTATTTAATATTTCGGGGGCATCAGGTAAATTCCCTCGGCAGTGTCCAGTTAATACTATCGAGTTTATGCTTTCGGGTATCGGAGTATCTGAGTAATACTTACAAGGGATTGAAATAATGGCTTGGGATATATGAATGCGCTTGGGTATCTTGGTGATGCTTTGGGGTAGCAGAGTAATATATCGTAGGATGATATCTGGTTAATGTTGTATGTGAATAATGTCATCGAGTATCTGGGGGATACCGCGATTGGTTACTGCTTCAGGTACTTTATTTTGTTTTAATGGATTGGCACGTTAAATGTCAATGAACGGGGTATCTGGATAATTGCTAAATGTTTGTTTAATATTTTTGTCATTTCAGCTCGGTAGAGATGTTCAATAATAGCACAGCGTCGACAACCTCGGGAAATGTCAGCCGTTTTACAACAGAGCTCTATGTGGTCCTGGCAATGCTTTCCGTATTCTGCCTTCTTGGAACGATTGAAAACGCTCTTGTATTGTACATCTTCGGAAGGCGCAGACAAAAACTAACGGTAGACATGTTCATATTCACCTTAGCCGCGACAGATTTTCTAACATGCTTGGTGGTTGTGCCATTCACTATCACCATAAAAATACTTGACTATAGAATCCAATTTGACTGTTTATGTAAGCTGTATATGTTTTTACTCATATCAAACCTGGCATTTTCTGTGTTTATCATGGTTGCCATTGCCGTTGATCGTTATCTCCATATCTGTCACCCATTCCTGATGGCGATGACTAATAATCGAGTCAAGATTATAATCGCTGGTCTAGCGCTTCTAGCCACAACAATTGACATTACCGCGTGTTTGTTGTTCGGAGTTTACACGAAGCAAACAGTATCAAATATTAGCGCACAGAATGAATCAGGATTCCTCGACTATGATGAATATTATGTGGTATATACAGGCTATTGCTTATATAATACCTTGTCATTTAACATCCAGTTTGGCTATGCGTACAACACGGTTTACAATTCAATATTATTGTTGTCTGTGCTGATAGTTGGTGTCCTATATGGGATGATATACCGTTCCGTATTGAAGAGCAGACGTATGAGACGGAAAACAGATGAACAGCGACAGGCACATATAAAAACTGCGTGCATGCTCTTTGTTGTGACATTTGTATTTGTGATCTGTTACCTGCCATCGATCTTGATGGAGGAGGGAGTCTTGCCAGTCAATATAATTGCGTATTATATGTACTTCATGTACAATGTCATCAATCCAGTGATCTACGCATATATGCTTCAAACATTCCGAGATGATATTCGGACACTCTTCAAGTGTGAACTAAGCGAAGATACTACATTTGGTAATTAGATACATTGTATGACCTGTAATGTGCTTTATCCTGTGGTGCGAACGATGGAATATAACATGAATCACGTTGCATATCGTTCCATGGGCAGATATTCAGGGTGAACCATGGTATGTTCAATGCCTGCTAAAGTGTTCCTTCTCTATCTTACAACGGACTTGAGAAGCTTATCTTTGCTACACCCCGGCAAGTTTATGCAGAGCAACTTCTGCATTGCTCCGAAGCTAACGTTTTCTGGTAGAAACTTTCAAACTTTAAAAACCTTCAATGCGGACAATCACGAAACTACCTTTCGACCAACCCACAAGTTGAGTAACCTTTTCTGACATATACTACGGAACATCCTGTTCGCCACCTTAAGAACAAATCAGACGTTGCTTTTCACTACATTAAAACCTGGGAGACGTTCTATTTCACCTCTTCATGAACAAGCGCTATGTAGCTGAAATGCGATATAATATGATTTTTGTTATTAATTGTACCCAGACACTTCGACGAAATAAAATAATAAATAAAAAAGTTTATCTGTAACAACAGATCCACATATTCGAATACTAGCCGCTACAAAGTGAACAAGCGCTGAATGAGCGCAAAGACCTCTGTCGAGGCAATAGGGTCCGTCGAGGCAATAGGGTAGGGGAATACATCACCGAATAACGTAGGGCCGAATGCCAAGCTCAATTTTGCATTTGTTGGATGTTAACTTCACTAATCTAATTAACCTGTGATTGAGGGTTCCCCACTAACATGTGCAGTCAGGGATGTGGATGTCACATTCTCCACAAATAATTTTTGTCTGATTTCACCTGCTTGGAATATTGGGGCATGGAATAGAGTATATGGATGGACAACCTGGAATACTGCTTGTGACACTAGACCCCTTTAATCTGCTAGGACCTCCCTCACCTCCCTCTGAGAGGACCCCCCTCCGCCCCCACCCAAACCAACAAGATAGCGGCAAAAATGAAACCCTTTGTGCCTTGTACCAACTTGCTTGTGATTTTGAGCTATAGGCCCTACACATCAACACTTCATATTTTGTATGGGTATGTATAGCATCATCATCATACAAAACACACCTGTTTGTACCGATCTGTGATGAAGATTCAATGCGCTCGGTAAGAAACTCACCATACTGTATTAATGACCATGGACTTGTACATGTATCACATTCATATTGAATGATGATGATTCGTCAGAATATTGCCCATATGGAACAATTGGCGGGATTCCAGCAAATAAACAGTTCATCATGTTAATCATAAACAACATACAATTAATAATACTATCAAATCATTATGTTTATTCCTTGTCAACATCAATGTATTACAGAAAATATTATGACTGAATCATGGTAACAGATATTAAAGGGTATATGTGTCTACACTAAACTGAAGGAAACCCATGATGCTTATTATATTATGTTGTAACACTCCACTTGTTAATCTCCATTATGTTGCTTATTGTGAAAATAAATGAAGTTATGAAAATAAATTTAGTATGATTGAACATTGCCCTCAAATTAGAAAATATCTCCAGCAGTTAAAGTTAAGCCAATCATAACAATATATAACACCATGATATTGTTGTAATATCACCCATCACTGATTGTAATCTGTTAACATAGAAAGGTACATTTACTTGAAAACATGTTCCTGTATGTATTGATATTTGGTTAAGAATTAATGTAATTAATGTATGACATACACGTACCTATTCTTTGTGTTATTCTGTATGCAGTTCATTCAATTTCTGTATGTATTTTATACATGTACATATACCAGAAATGAGATTAAAATTTAAATAAAATAATTAAAATATATTCGTCTTTTACCCCTACTCAGGAAATTAAGTTTTTGTTTCTAGTAGCTAAATCATTTTAGACACATTCAAGTCTTCACCTTGTCAAGGGATATAATTTTGCAAAAAAAATGTATAGATCTACACTGGTGCACACCAGAAACATACAGCCTTTTGACTAAACTTGAATAATCTTACCCATTCAAATATTCCAAGCTGGAGCTGCTACCACTGCAGATATTTTATGACCTTTGATGATATATGTGGAGCATGCTGCAGGTCTTCAACTTCCATGGATCTGATATTATCCACACAATCCCATTTTACATGATACTGTTGCCATAGCACCGAAAACCAGGTCCATTCATTTATGTGTTCTAGATCCAGGAGCTATTGGGAACTGCAGGTTTTGTAAAAGTTGGATCCAATTATTCTGAGAGAAGGAACGAAGTCCGGCATGGTTGTTTTAAGTTAGAACTCGGCATCCTTGGAAGTGTCTGACCGATTGAGACATGTATCACCCTGCAGGTGGGCATTACATGTGTAATATTTATTTCCTGAGGAATCAGCTGATATCCAATGGGGGGAGTGGTGGTTTGCACAATACTATGTGGCCAATCGCTGTCTCTGATTTTCACCATCTCTCTCATTCCACATCTTTCTGACACAGCTAACATGGCTAAACCAATCGATAGTCTATATTGGTACTTCCAGGTCATCCAGTACATCCATTGTGCAACAGTCCTGTTGCGTCTTATATCAAAAGTGCTAAACTCATGACCTGCAAGTTGGAATCAATTGTATACATTTAATATCAAAACTCATTGAAAATGTTTATGTCCTTCATTATATTTCAGTCTTTCATCATACACAACAAGATGTAATCCATTATACCAGTTCTCACCTTTCATACAACATACGTGTACTTAACCGTACCGGGACCTGACCATGTTACAAGAATTTGCAAAAGTATGAAATGAATACTATGAGAACTTAATTCAGTCTATATATGAGTGATCAATACTATGAATCCTGGAGAATGATGATGGGTCTTGACCACTGGCTGGATTGGAATTCAATGATGTTCATGTTAGTGGCATGATCATGATAAGAATCCAGGATATTATAATCTAGAACAGGATTGTTTACATCAGTAACTTCTCTGTGGAGCAATATTTTGGGAAAGGTTCTATCCATGCTATCAGTCAAAAATCTCAATAATGTAGGTCTACATGTGTAATGTAGACACTCCTTTGCTTTAACTACAATTCAGAATAAGTTTTCAGAATCCCAGCTTTTAACAAGCAAATTATTTTTCAACAACAGATATCTGATGGTGTATGTGCAGACTTGAAGATTGTGTAAAATACTAATAATACAAGCGTCTAGTCCGTCATTCATAATTCAGCCACCGTCCATTAAAGAATATCCGCGTCCATAATCCAAAGACATATTCCATATCCATGTAACAGTATTAGCACCAAATTCAAAAAGACAATCATACTATACATGGACGTAGGCTAGTTTCCTGCAAGAGAGAATCGATCAACAGTTTTCAATGATGGCCTGCCATAATACATCAGTAATAATACATGTAGTAGGATACATATCCGCTTGACTTGAAACTGCATTATACTTCAAAGGTGTTTCGAAAAGAAAGGTTTACAATGTTCTCAAACAAAAATTAGCATAAAAAGGATATGTATATTATTTATCAGCTTTATTAAATAAGTTCACAGGCTCATGAAGGTAGATCAATTTGGTACTTCTGCAAAATCAAACCATTATTCAAGTTCAACTGTTTTCACTCGTTCATTTTAAATGGACTGTAAAGCTGAGAATGTTATCCTGAGTCAAGGTAACTTGATATATTCAAGAATAATTTTTAATTCAGTGTATTGAAATGTTAACCGACATGTATTCTGCTGGGGGATGAACCTTTGAAATGGGAATTGGGACAGAGACACATGTGGTCTGACAAACAATAAACTATGATTTGATGCTACATTGCAATATTGCGGGTAGGTATTTTATAAATGTGCAAGAAATTCATGCCAAAATAAATAGCCCAACACTCCCATCCCATCAAGGAAATAGAATTTATCAGCAAAATTTAGAATATTTTTTTAAACAACCAGGATGGTGGATATCATCAACTAAAAGACAAAAAAGTATCAGTAAATTCAGGGTATCGTTGACTGTGCTGTTGCCTTCCACAGTCAGCGCGTGCATGACCTCCCACTCATTTTACATGCAACTTGGATTATTTGGTTGGCTTCGACATAAGTCATCAGACGACAATACTTTGCGATGTAAAGAAATGACGAGTGGTGTACTAGGAATCATTGTGTGGTAATGGCATAAAATGGCGGCAATATACTTACCAGAAAAGCGGCAAAAATTCGCATCGTCTATCTCTACAACCTGGAGAGGCGCCATGTTGAATCTTCCGCCGGAAACGGCCAACCTGACTCCCAGTTTACGTGTAACTCGTGAGGCATGATCGAAGGTGGGAACCCGACTACAGAAGCAAGGCCCATTGAAATGCATTAAGATGAGGGTTTCCCATTATTTCAAAAGTATCCAAAATTTGGCCTCAAAATTTCGTCGGGAATCATGGCAAGCCCTATTGGAAATCACGTGAGTTCCGCATATGACAAATTTATGGCGAGAGATTTCACGTTTCGTTCCTAGACCTCCGTCTGATCGACGGAGGTAAAAAAGACTGGCTAAAACGTGGGCGGCGTAACTGTAATTTGGCGGGTTTTTGTGGATACAAACACACCATGTGTTTCCACATTTTGAAAACATCTTCACATCTTGATGTTCCAAAAATATAAAATCCGTATCGCTGATCAGTATTCTTAATCTATAATAATCGTTGTAAAGTCGTCATCTCGAGAATGATGTATCTCAGTCACGCTTTGATTGCAGCTGTTCATATGAACACCATGGGGATCTTGAAGTAGCCCCGGGCTAAACCGAATTAGACACAAGTTACGAAACGTAACGCCGTAGATCTTGCACGCTACGCTCGTATTTTGCTATCAGCATGCGATATGTATCGCCAAATTTGAGAAACATTGTGTGGAGGCGTTTGTTGGGATAGCCCTGTTTTATAAGTTTCTGCAGCAACGTTTTGTGACGTTGATTAAAATCGTCACATTTAACACAGGATCTAGGAAATGCTACTAGGTGAGATATGTATACGCCATATGCAGGTCCCACTGGAATATTACTATCCAGAAAGGGATAGTTTACGATGTCGCAATTGTAATCATCTCTTTTGTCATAAAGTCGACGAGAGAGAATGCCCGCCAAGAAAATGGATGGTAAAACGGAATTGCCTTTATATTTTAGGACTCAGCCCACGGCTTCGTCCCAAAACACTAGGGCAGCCCCGCCCTGTGGGACCCAATAGTTCTAGGTCACTCTCCTGAGCAAGACCTTGACAATGACGTATATATTGTATTCAATATAACAGTTATGGAACAACGCACTTTGAAGGACGGCAATCTGCTGAATGTAGCATTTGATGATTGCACTTGGCATACTAAATACAGCGTCTGAATACATGTTTAACGCCAGGTTCTGCACAGAGTTTATGTGGTCTATCGAACATGTCGAATATATACCTATAGCATAGAAAAACAAAATATGGGCGTGACCATACACCCCCCCCCCCCCACCCCCCGCATCCCAAGGACGCTGTGAACAATTGATCCATGTCACCTTCCGGAGCAAAACCTTTCGAATGGCGTGTATATTGTATCTCTAGATCGTGTGGTTATCGAGTAATAAGACACACACAGACAGACAGACATTATGGCTTTTATAGATATATGGTTATAAAGCTTTAGTGTATGTGGTTAATGCTTCCGGGTAGCTGTCAAATGTTTCTGTGGTATCTAGTTAATATTTCGAAGGCATCAGGTAAATTCCCTCGGCGGTGTCCGGTTAATGCTATCGATTTCATGCTTTCGGGTATCAGAGTATCTGAGTAATACTTTCGGGGAATGGAAATAATGTTAATACCATCGAGTATCTAGGCGATACCGCGATTGGTTACTGCTTCAGGTACTATATTTTGTTGATGGAATTGGCACGTTAAATGTAAGCGAACGGGGCATCTGGATAATTGCTAAATGTGTGTTTAATATTTTTCCAATTTCAGCTGGACAAAGATGTTAAATAATTGCACAGCCTCGACAACCTCGGCAGATGACAGCCATTTTACCGCAGAACTCTATGTACTCCTGGCAATGCTTTCCTTGTTCTGCTTACTTGGGACGGTTGAAAACGTTCTTGTATTGTACATCTTCGGAAGGCACAGAAAGAAACTAACGGTGGACATTTTCACATTCACCTTAGCCGGGACTGATTTTCTAACATGCCTGGTGATCGTCCCATTTACTATCGCCATTGAAATACTTGTGTAAGCTGTATCATTTTTTACACATATCAGTCATAGCATTCTCTGTGTTTATCATGGTTGCCATTGCTGTTGATCGATATCTCCATATCTGTCACCCATTCCTGAAGGCGATGACCAAGAATCGAGTCAAGATTATAATCGCTGGTCTAGCGCTTCTAGCTACAACAATGGGCATCCTCTCGTGTTTGTTTCGCGGAGTTTACACGAAGCTTACAGCATCAGAGAACAGCGCACAGAATGAGTGAGGATTCCTTGAAGATTATGGGATAATTACAGGCGTGTGTTTAACTAATACCTTGATTTTTAATTACCAGTTTTGCAGAGCGTACTTCACGGTTTACTATTCAATATTATTGTTGTCTGTGCTGATAGTTGGTGTCTTATATGTGATGATATACCGCTCCGTATTGAAGAGCAGGCGTATGAGACGGGAAACTGACAGACAGTGGTTGGCACATTAAAAAAACTGCGTATATGCTCTTTGTTGTGACATTTGTTTTTGTGATCTGTTACTTGCCAGTGATCTTGATGGCGCGGCATTTCTTGCCATTCAGTATAATTGTGTATTATATGTACTTCATGTACAATGTCGTCAATCCAGTGATATACGCATATATGCATCAAACATTCCGAGTTGATCTTCGGACAGTCTTCAAGTGTGAAAATATTACATTGGTTAGTTAGATGCAAGTATGAGTGAGTGAGCGAAGAGGGATTAACGGCGCTTTCAACATTTTTTTCAGCTATATCACGACGGGGAAGGGAAGAGTGGGAGAGGAGAGGGAGAGTGCCTACATGTAACAGATCAGATTTAATGCTGCCATTTTACAGTGCTGTTTCACTGAACTATCATACCGTAGGCAAACATGACACCCCACTCAGTCACATTATACTGACACCAAGCGAACCAGTCCGTGTTCTATCGTCTTAATGCTCAATATAAGCGGGGAAGCAACAAGTTTCATTTCTCGAGTCTTTGGTATGACCCGGCCTGGGATTGAACCCAGTACCTACCGCTTGCGAGGCCGACACTCTAAGCCATTAGGCCATCGCAGAACGGTTAATACATGTATATATGACCTGTTATCTAGATTATCCTGCGGCGCGAACGACAGAATATGATATGAATCACGTTGGATCTCGTTCAATGGGCTGATGTTCAGTCTAAAGCAGGGTATGTTCAATGCCTGATGAAGTTCCTCTTCTCTATCTTACAAACGATTTTAAAGCTTATCTTTGCTACACTCCGGCAATTTTATGGATAACAACTTCTGTATTGCTCTGAAGCTAACGTTTCCTTGGAGACATTTTACAAACCTTCAATACGAAAAATTACGAACATACCTTCTGACCATCCTAGAAGTTCCGCAACCTTTTCTGACAAATACTATATAACATCCTGTTCACTACGTTAAGAACAAGCCAGACGTTCGTTTTCACTACCTTAAAATCTAGCAGACGTTCCATTTCACCTGTTGATGAACAAGCGCTATGTAGCTGAAATGTTGCTGAACGCGAATTTATGGAAATAAATATGCTCCTTTCTTTTCGCCAATTGCGATATAATATGGTGATTTTTGTTCTGTTCTGTTTGTTTTTTTTTGTTTTTTTTTTGTTCTGTTCTTTTGTAACAGACATACATCTTTATTTACTTTTATTCTGTTGCGAGGTGTCTGTATACTATTAATTATTAGGAAATTCAGTCGGTTTTTATCATATAATAGTATACAGACACCTCGCAATAGAATAAAAATAAACAAAAATGTATGTCTGTTACAACAGAACCACATATTCTAATACTAACCGCTCGAAAGTGGAAAAGTACTGAGCAAAACGTGGGCTTGTCAGATTCAACGGTTGGACCCGGCAGGGTGCTCCTTGGGCTGAGATTATGCTTGTGGTATCCCCCAACATTCATCCGTTTTCAATTCTAACCAAACGGCAACATCATAAATACATTGTAGATAATCCCCGAGAATATATCCCCCACCTCCACGCCATTCATACCGCCTTCTGGATAGGGTTGGAAAGGCTCCATTTATCTCTAATACTGGTAGTATATTTAGAAAGTTATAAACCTAATAAATAATGTTATATTTCACAAGAATTATATAAATTTAAAATGTGAGAAATGAGCCTGATGAGCTTTAAGCGTGAAATTAGCTCATTTCTCTTCAATGATACAGAATGTATACACATATGATGCAATATATCTACAAATGATATGGTGGCCATTGTTCCTATTTGGCCTGACCAGTGATTAGTAAAAGTTTAAGCACATCTCAATGTTAAAAATGAACGTGATATACTTCCTTAACTCTAGTTCTCTCTCTCTAATTATATTAATGTACAACCATAAGGTACGAATACGAACATCAGGTTTCTTTTACATTGTACTACTTTTCGAAACTCCCTTCCGGCCATTGCCATCGAGAGCAACCTTGAAGTTGAACTGCACCTGAAAACTTCTCCTTCGCCACCTTTCGAACAATCCAGAATAATGCATAACCTAGATGTTTCTTCACATTACATCTTTCACCACATAACCAACACTCTAGAAGTCCATATCTACTACCTTATAAATATGTCATACGTTTCTCTTCCCTGTCTGATGAGCAACCGTTTTCACTACCCTACGGACACCATACATAAGACCCGCTACACAAACCAGCAACTATCCCAATGATCATTTTCGCTACACTCCGGTAGTTTTTTCGTCACTACCTGGGTGCGATTAGTGACGATTCCTTATGAACGCATAAAAACTTCCACTTCACTGCCTTAGGAACACCTTCAACATGCCTCCCAACTACTTCATGAACTCACAATAGTTCATCTTCTCCATCTTAAATGCCCCCTACCTACCTACCTTAGAAACGTTTCAGAAGTTCCGTTTAAGTACGTAATTGACATCCCGTTCCCCTACACTACCTCACACAGAAGTTACATTTTCGGTATCTGCCGAATACTCAAAGTTCTGTTCTTTATCTTATAGACTTCATTTCTCTTCATTTCGTGATGAGCACTCGAGAATGTTCTTTCACGCCATCATAGCCACCTTAAGATGTATTTGCACTACCCAGAAGTTCTCGTTCACTGCCTGAGGAGCATTCCATTATTATCTATTCACCCTCTTGGGCACAATCGAGAAGTTCTTCTTCGCTGCATGGTGCACGAGTCAGGGGTTTCTTTACTTTGTACAGAAGTTCTTTTCACTATCTGATTATCTGAAGAACACTTCTCTTCACAGTGTGAAGTGCTGTTGACTGTTACCCTCAGAGCAGACCAGGTTATTAATATTCTACATTATGAACAACAACCAATACCTTTAAACATTCATTTTCATTACCAAAAGGACATAATTGAACTAAAACACCTTTCGAATACCCCACATTTCCCCAATTCCAGTTAAATTGGTGGACTGTGTTGTTCCTTTGTGATCCAGATTAATGTGTGTATCGTTCCTTTGTGATCCAGATATATGTGTGTAAAGTGCAATTGTGGAGTAGTATTGGAGCTATTGATGCAGAATCAAACTCATAACATGCCAATTCTTAGGCCATATCAAATTGATTTGATTGACCGAGAAGACGTATGTAGAGGGACAATTTTTAGTATGTGTAGTAGAAGTGTTGGACTACTGATGGAGAATCAAACCCATAGCCTGGCAATATTGAAGCCATATCAAATTTTTATAACGCGCTGTAGTAGTGTGTCAAGCATAGCAATGTTAAAGCCAATTGCATTGAATGATCGATGACAATGAATATATTTGTTAGATCAAATGGTCTGTTATGTCACAACGGATTACCTTGCTTCAGTTTTATCAAGTGGATTTTGACTGACCGTCACGATCACGGTTTGTAAAGCCAAGCGTTTTTGTAAAATTGAGGTTATTGTTAAGAGCCGACATTTGAGTGACATTAATCGATATTTGAGTGACAATTTGAAATAAACTTGATTGGTTTATGATGTGATACGTGAATACTTCACATAATACGTTTCGATAATCCCATCAGTACGTTCTACTATTACTATTAATTGAAATAAATAATGACTATAATTCATTATTGTCGCGCGCGTTGATTATGTTTCTTTATCTTATATAATAATATATGTTCTGCAGTGTAATAGTTAACGATTGTTAATCAACTAAGATAATTGAATATGATACATTTGAGTGATATAAATAATGCTTGCTGTGAGAGTAATTCGATAAATCTTTGTGGTGAACATTATTATGAGTTTGTGTGTCTCTGTTCTATCACAGGGAATGAGTGTATGTTTGATATGTATTTTTGGAGCCGGTTTTTATCTGTTTTGTGCTACATTGCTAGATTGTTTTTATATATTGTGCGCATCTTTGTATAGATTTGTATATTGGGTCAAAAATTGGGTAAAAATTCGCATCTCCGAAGTTTGGCTCGGAAATATTCTGACCCACGAATATTGGGTCAGTAAACCCGTCGACATTGGGTAAGCTACGTGCATACCCCAAATTGTTAGGTCAGAAGCGGCGAAGTTGAATTTGTAGATTCGCGCAATCATTCTAACAGTCGAGCATATTCTCTACGCGAGTTGAGTTGATTAACGCAATGTAGTGTATGTTCTCACAAGGTTTCCTTTCATCGTTGAAATGATACAAGATGGTCAGGTGAAACAGAACCGAACATTTTCTTCTTTATCCAACTTGCATAATGTCCAACATGTTGAGAAATAAGGGGTAATTTCTTCACTTGTATATATGCATGAAATTTTGCTATGATAGCATAGCTAACTGATGGAATGTAATTGTCAGTCACAAATTGAATAACTGTATAATGATATTCCATTTAATTTGACCATATCATGAAACTTGGCCTACAAAAACTTATTCTAATTTATCGTTCATAAACGAAATTTTGTATGGGTAAACTTTAGTTAATTAACTACCTGTTGCTCATGGTATTCATTATTGGGACTTTTATATTTTAACATTTCATCGATCTGACGAACCAAGTAAACAACATGAAATTTTAGTATCTCATAATCAATACCTCTTGAAACTATTAACTTTCCCAACATGTTAAAGGTCACCCATTTTCGTTTATTTGACCTACGTAATTTGACAATTATTTTCGCATCTTGATCAGATTTCAGCTTATTTCTCCCACTAGAATTGTATTTCTCCCACTGAAAGTTCACTCAACATTTTTTACGTCATCGACACCAATTTCTAGGAATTTGGTAGGATGATAATAGGCAACACTTACAAACAGAATTAACATTTAAGTCAAAGTACTAGGTGTGGCGAGGTTTGATGATTTGATCGGTTTAATTAAATAAAAGAGCCTGTGATTATCACTGAACTTTAAAATAGCGGGACCCCAAACAGAGAGTAGCAGGTTATGGATATTTACATGTAAGACCCATTAGAAATAATCATTCGTATATGACCATCGCCTGCTCACCAAGCAGGAGAGACGGTTGGCAGATTTTATTATTTATTTTTCGTCTGTACCGAATGTATTACGTCTAAAATATATGCCGTGAAACAAGCTGATTAATCTTTCGATAATATAATTTGCAAAATATATTCATTGATGTCAATGACCGGTCAGCTGACTACATTACCCTGTCGGGCAGCATTGACTTTTCATGCTTTATGAGACACACAGCTTGAATAACGAGAGATCCTGAAGGATCTTGGCGCCCACCATTATCCGATAATTGTAAGCTAATGACAAGAGGATCTTTTTGTCCATTGTTACTAAGAACAAACGAATGATTTGCAATTTTGTTTGCAGAATTTCGAATGGAAGCGAAGACAAATCTCTTTGAAACTTTCGCATGAGCTATGAAACATACTTAAGATTTTATAATGAGGATCGAATGCTATTTCTGTTATGTTTACTGGGCTAGTTTGAGTTATCTCTTTTAAGATACCATGCTCGAAAATAGTAAGATGGTACAAAACTTAATTCTGAAGAGATCCGGAATGTGCAGTAATGTTGAAACTTCAGTGTCTGAATCCTGATTATCTCTCTTGGATCGAAACACGCAGTAGTCTACAGTTGTCGAGATGTGAGGTTGTGTCACAAGAGTGATATCCCTTCGTGTAGCCGACCCGTCGGCAGACGAAACAGTGGGGCAATTCACTTCCAATGGCATGGACTAAAGTAAACTGATTTAAAATTTGAAGAAATACATTTTAATTCGGAATCATTTGAACTCCTTGATATAGAAGGTGAAGGTATGGATATTCTCTATATAGTCAATATATAGAATGTGCCCCACCGTTTGATCCGCCTACTCTTGTGATGCAACGTCACAACTCGGGAATACCGTTTTAATTTAAAGCGTAACTTGGATTTTCGAATAGGACCGAAAAATGTATCTTGCACAACTAGGCTACCAAATTTCAGAAAAAATCCATGAAGTATTTCCTGAGAATTCACGATAGCAATGTATCAAGGGTAAATTCAAGATGGTCACCTGGTGGCGATATTGGATTTTCGAATCGGAACAGAAAAGGTATCTTGCACAACTAGATCCCAAGGGGAACCTGTGTACCAAATTTGAGAAAGATCCATGCGGTAGTTCCTGAGAAATCGTGATAACAAGGTTTCATGGGGAAATCCAAGATGGCTGCCTGGTGGCCATATTGGATTTTCGAATCGGACCAGAGAAGGTCTCTTGCATAACTAGACCCCAAGGGGAACCTGTGTACCAAATTTGAGAAAGATCCATGAAATAGTTCCTGAAAAATCGCGATAACAAGGTTTTATGGGGAAATCCGATATGGCTGCCTGGTGGCCATATTGGATTTTCGAATCGGACCAGAAAAGGTATCTTGCACAACTAGACCCCAAGGGGAACCTGTGTACCAAATTTGAGAAAGATCCATCCAGTAGTTCATGAGAAATCACGATAACAAGGTTTCATGGGGAAATCCAAGATGGCTGCCTGGTGGCCACATTGGATTTTTCAATCGGACCAGAAAAGGTCTCTTGCACAACTAGATCCCAAGGGGAACCCGTGTCCCAAATTTGAGAAAGATCCATGAAGTAGTTCCTCAAAAATCGGGATAACAAGGTTTCATGGAGAAATCCAAGATGGCTGCCTGGTGGCCATATTGGATTTTCGAATCGGACCAGAAAAGGCGTCTTGCACAACTAGACTCCAAGGGGAACGTGTGTACCAAATTTGAGAAAGATCCATGCAGTAGTTCCTGAGATATCGCGATAACAAGGTTTCATGGGGAAATCAAAGATGGCTGCCTGGTGGCCATATTGGATTTTCGAATCAGACCAGAAAAGGTATCTTGCATGACTAGACCCCAAGGGGAACCTGTATACCAAATTTGAGAAAGATCCATTCTGTACCGTAGTTCCTGAGAAATCGCAATAACAAAGTTTCGTGAGGAAATCCAAGATGGCTGCCTGGTGGCCATATTGGATTCTCGAATCGGAACAGAAAAGGTATCTTGCACAACTAGACCCCAAGGTGAACCTGTGTGCCAAATTTGACAAAGATCCCTGCAGTAGTTCCTGAAAAATCACGATAACAAGCTTTCATGGGGGAATCCAAGATGGCTGCCTGGTGGCCATATTGGATTTTCGTATCGGAACAGAAAAGGTATCTTGCACAACTAGACCCCAAGGCGAACCTGTGTGCCAAATTTGAGAAAGATCCATGCAGTAGTTCCTGAGAAATCGCGATAACAAGGTTTCATGGGGAAATCCAAGATGGCTGCCTGGTGGCCATATTGGATTTTCGAATCGGACCAGAAAAGGTCTCTTGCACAACTAGATCCCAAGGGGAACCTGTGTACCAAATTTGAGAAAGATCCAAGAAGTAGTTCCTGAAATATCGCGATAACAAGGTTTCATGGGGAAATCCAAGATGGCTGCCTGGTGGCCATATTGGATTTTCGAATCGGACCAGAAAAGGTCTCTTGCACAACTAAACCCCAAGGGGAACCTGTGTACCAAATTTGAGAAAGATCCATGAAGTAGTTCCTGAAAAATCGCGATAACAAGGTTTCATGGGGAAATCCAAGATGGCTGCCTGGCGGCCATATTGGATTTTCGAATCGGACCAGAAAAGGTATCTTGCACAACTAGACCCCAAGGGGAACCTGTGTACCAAATTTGAGAAAGATCCATGCAGTAGTTCCTGAGAAATCGCGATAACAAGGTTTCATGGGGAAATCCAAGATGGCCGCCCTGTGGCCATATTGGATTTTCGAATCGGACCAGAAAAGGTATCTTGCACAACTAGACCCCAAGGAGAACCTGTGTACCAAATTTAAGAAAGATCCATACAGTAGTTCCTGAGAAATCGCGATAACAAGAAATTGTTTACGGACGGACGACGGACGGACGGACGACGGACCACGGACAAAAAGCGATTTGAACAGCCCACCATCTGGTGATGGTGGGCTAAAAATGTGTTTTAGTAAATGCGAGTCAGGCAGTGAAATGCCTGTGGTATAACTCGTGAATGTGTGAGTTTATTTTGAAGCTAAAATTCATTACCAGTCTCGCTATGGTCTCAACAATCTAGGCAGTGCTGTATTGCTGAGTATCAACAGTATGCATACATCTGCAAGTTCATACTAAATTCCACTTCATTTCTTCCACATGTGGAATCACAAATATTAAATCTGGTCAAATGTACGAGCGTGTTGTACAAGCATCAACAAAGCACCTCCACTCTAAGCTTCTCAAATTTGGCGATATTTATCGCATGCTGATAGCAAAATACGAATGTAGCGTGCAAGATTTTTGGCGTTACATTTCGTAACTTGTGCCTAATTCCGCTTAACACGGGGTTAGGGACCGTATGAACCCATGCACTTCAAGCTCCTCATGGTGCTCATATGAACAGGCGCAATCATAGCGTGACCGAGATACATCATTCTCTAGATGACGACTTTGCAACGAATATCATATGGATTAAGAATACTGATCAGTGATACGGATTTGATATTTTTGGAACATTATGATGTCTGGCCGGCATCATTGAAAACTGTTGATTCTCTCTTGCAGGGAATTAGTCTATGTGTATGTATACTATGATTGTCTTTTAAATTTGGTGCTAATGCTGTTATATGGAATTCGAAAAAGGTCTTCGGATTATGGACGCAGATATTCTTTAATGGACGACGGCTTAATTATGAATGACGGACCAGACACACTTTTAATTGAAACGCTATGGAGTCTTGTTATTACAAAACGTATATTAATTCTGCTAATAAATGAAAGTAAATTAAAAAAAAACATTTGACCCCAGGGAAATTATCCTTAATTAATCTTCACAAATAAACGAATACATGCTGCAATATATTGAAATTGTAGTCTCAATTGTAGAGATGTGAAGTTCTCACTTCCTTAAATAAGATAGGCATCGGTTAACTGGCAAGGTCCAAATTTACAGCGCGGATTGAAACTTTTTTGAAAGATTAGATTTTACGATTTTCACAGTAAAAAAAAACTTGCAAAATATCAGATTTCATGATTTTTCATGATCCCATGTAAATTGCGATCATTAAAACATACTTGTACAATATTTTTAGTTTTTTGCAATTTATCAGATCGATACAAATTTAATATTAACAAATTTCACATCATTCTTGCGAAAAAAAACGGCCAAGTTTAGTATTTTTCTAAGATAGAGCTTGCGGAATTGCGATTCCCACAGAGGCCTCAATCCCCTCTGCACCGTATCACTACAATATTTGTGGAAAAGGGCGTGTCCTGGGATACATGTGAAATGCTCACCAATCTCCGATGTCACAGCGAAACAGTTCACCAATTACCAATACACGAGTTGTCCGAGCATTTCCATCATAGCTCTCTAGATTTGTATCTAATACCGCTTATGCCGATGCTAGGGGCCGTGTGGTCATATAATCCAAGTTGCCACATGAACAGGTACAATAAAAGCGTACCTGTACCTGAGATACAACACATAGCACGAATCGCTAGATTCTTGGTATGTCGTTTCGAATAGGTTAACCGGGAGATTATACTGTGAAGTCATGTGGCTCTGGCAGTATGTCGGCACCTCTTCCCACTTCCCTTATATGTGTTGTAATGTGAAGAGCGCAAGGTGCAGGTGACGTCAAAACAGATATGACGTAATCAGCGGAATTACCATTCCCCGGAAGTGACCAATCTGTCTTGATTATTAAACGACATCCGGCCTAGTTCTAAAGCAAACCGGCCTAATTTCAAAGAATCCTCCGGCTCAATCAAACCAAACATTCGGCTTAATTCTAGAAATGTGAAGTGATTAACGGTATAATGATATAGAAGGAACTAATAAATATGATAGTGTTGGAAACAGTGTGAAATGAGAAATGTGAATAGAACAATGGTGCAATGTGAAATGTGAGGGATATACGGTGCAGTGTGCAAAGAGAAATGTGAAGGGAGGAAGGGTTCAATATGAAATGTGAAGGTTATAGGGTGCAATGTGTAGTGCAAAATGGGAAGGGGTATAGGTTTCAATTTGACATGTATTATGTACGAGTGCAATGTGGAATGGTACAGACAGCTACATTTATATCTTTTCATGGAAATAAAAATACTGTTAAACCAGCTACGAAAAAACATCCGATGCAGATCAACACCAGCTGCTCGAGGTAGATAGCAGTTAGTAAATACCAGCTGTTGTTACGCCATTCCCTACGGATTTCATAATCTCACTTGAAGTCACTTGGCATCAGGCGATTTTTGGGCTATAAGCTGACCCACTGTTGCGGGAAATCTGCTGACCATTGTAGTCTAAAGAAAACCCAAAATAACGTCAACAAACACGTATCTTAAACTCTGTCGATTAAACTACCCGCATCTTTGGAGAAACGGTCGAAGGCATCACATCATCTCTAATAAACCTATAGCTTATGTTTGCGTTGTTGATACGTGGGTCAAACTTCTCTCTTGCAGGAAACTAGCCTAGTTTTATGTATACTATGATTTATTCTTCTAATTTGGTGCTAACGCTGTTATATGAATTAGGTTTTTGGATTATGGACGCGGAAATTCTTTGATGGAGGACCACTAAATATTGAATGACGGACTAGACGCTGTATTTACGTACCGGGTAGACATTGTATGTATCTGTATTGGAGTGAGCGATGACTAGACGGAAGTAAACTGATATAAGTTAAATTAAATAAATTTGATTAATTAATATCCAATTTATTAACTATTCAATGTAAATGTCAGATGAATCACGAGGAACAGAAACAATAACACATTACAACAATTACATGATCATATGTCAGTACATTTATTTGAATATAACAGTATTTATTCCATGTTTCTAATATTCACGGTATATCTCTCTTATTATTCCTGCGTTTCTGCTTCAGAATCATGTGCGCAACATCGCTGTTAGTAGTATATGAAGCGTATATTCGGTATCATTGACCTTTGACCTCTGTGGAGGTCACGTGGAGGTGAAGCGGTCAAAGAAAGTATAGTCACGGGATATTGAGTCCCATTGACCTTTGACCTCTGTGGAGGTTTCGTGGAGGTGGGGCGGTCAAGGGTCAGTGAGTGCACTTGAGCATGTACTGACCTGTATCTTCCGGTAGGCGTGAATCGGGCGTGACCTGGGTATGGTTGACCTACACCCGGGTCATGTAGGCATGTACTGACCTGTATCTCATTTACATCCGGGTTAGATATCCGGGTCTTCCGATCGTATGCTTGAATGCATGTACTGGAGTTAGACATCCGGGCACTTTACATCCGGGGACTTATTCATTCATCCGGGTTGTTGTTTTTATCATTATCATCCGGGTCCTTCTATCGGATACTATCAGTTACATTGTTTTACATCCGGGTCTTCGGTCTGGGGGATATGTGGTTGTACATCCGGGTCTTTGGTCTAGGAATGCATGACTTGTATCCTGTCCATCATCTTGCCTAAATCTGGGTCTTTGATTGAATGCATGTACTGACTTGTATCCCGGCCATCTGTACATTCGGGCACACATTTAGTAGTATAAAAGCGCATTTCGAGCCCTATTGACCTTGCGGCGCAATGCGCAGAGGATAGTTTAGCAACAGTATATTGACTCACATTTAGTAGTATAAAAGCGCATTTTGAGCCCTATTGACCTTACGGCGCAATGCGCAGGGACAAGTGGTTGCCATGGTGACGTCACATTATACAACATTTAATAGCATAAAAGTGCATTTCGAGCCCTATTGACCTTGCGGCGCAATGCACAGAGGATAGTATAGTAACAATATACTATCACAATTAGTATTATAAAAGCGCATTTCGAGCCCTATTGACCTTGCGGCGCAATGCGCAGAGGATAGTATAAACAGTATATTCCCTCAAATTTAGTAGTATAAAAGCGCATTTCCAGCCCTATTGACCCTTAACGCATGGACGCACTAACGATGGTGAGTGAGAGAGTGAGTGAGTGAGTGAGGCATGCCCAACGCCCGTCTTAAAGCTCAACGTCCGTCGTTACACCCGTCTCAACGCCCGTCGTTACGCCTCAACACCCGCCAACGCCAAGCTCAACGCTCCAACGCCCTCGTGAATTAGCCCAAAAGCTCTGATTTTCTTGGAATTGTCACTAATTCATTGGAAATGCACTGACGCCCTTCGTTACGCCGTAACGCCTTGACGCCATGATATAGACCGGGGCGAGAGCAACAACAAGGATGACAGATGAGAGAACAACAACAAGTTTTCATATAGTTTATTCTCCCCAATGTTACATCATACCCACGCTGGGGGAGCCGCGTTGGGTATGTTTACAATTCAAGAAGTCTGTTGTCCAATCAGAAGCCGCCATTTGGCGCTGTATCTGTCATATTCGTTCCTGCCCGTTAGATGTTAGACGCTCTAATCAGAAGTCGCCCTTTCAGAAAGTTCCATCTTTGCTCGGTGTGATCTAAGCATCATCGGGCAGTTCAGGATATTGTTCGGTCAGCATGTCCCGGAAGAGTTGTTTGTGCATCCTGATCGCATTTTCCGGGGCGTCGGCATGAGGTAACCCCATATCCTCTTCCAAGTGACGCTTGGTCTTCATGGTGGACCTGTGCGTAGGGTCGCCTTTCATTTCAAGCGGTAGTAAGGTATACTGTTCATAGATGGCCATGGCTGTTTTTCTGATGTAGGGGCGCATTTGTCTGTATGCCTGTTGTAAGTTATCCTGTCCGGCGTCCTCGATCGCTGCAGCGTGAGTATTGATAGCTACTCTCACAAGACGATCCCAGAAGTTAGGTTCTGCCTCACTTTCCTGGTATGTAGGCTGACTATCTGAGGTCAAGCTCTCCGTATCAGTAGATAGACTCTCAGCAATCTCACTTTCCTGGGATGTAGGCTGACTATCTCAGGTCAAGCTCTCCATATCAGTAGATAGCCTCTCATCAATCTCTGTATCGGCTTCTTGTGCCAATCCCATGTATATTTCTCTCGTGTCGCATATTATCGTAACGTCTGGTGAACGAGAGTTCGCACTCAGAGCAAGTATAAACCATATTGACGGTTGAACGTCGACTGTCGACACTTGCTTTTATAGACAGTAACGCCCGTCAACGCTTAGCTTAACGCTTCGACGCCCTGGTGAGCTAGCTCAGAAGCTCTGATTTTCGCGGAATTGCCACCAATACATCAAAATGCAGTGATGCCCGTCAACGCCCACCAACGCACGTCAACGTCCGTCGTTACGCTTTAACGCCCGTATCAACGCCCGTCGTTACGCATTACGCCCCTCTCAACGACCGTTAACGGTCGTCGTTACGCCTTAACGCCCGTATCACCGCCCGTCAACGCCCGTTGTTACGCCTGTCTCAACGCCCGTCAACGCGCGCCGTTACGCCTTAACGCCCGTCTCAACGCTCGCCAACGCCAAGCCCAACGCTTCAACGCCCTGGTGAATTAGCCCAAAAGCTCTGATTTTCATGGAATTGTCTCTAATTCATTGGAAATGCACTGACGCCCGTCAATGCCCGTCGTTACGCATTAACGCTCGTCTCAACGCCCGTCGTTACGCTTTAACGCCCATCACAACGCCCGTGGTTACGCCTTAACGCCCGTCTCAACGCCTTAACGCCCTATATTTACGCTTTAACGCCCGTCTCAGCGCCTTAACGAGCGATAAAGGGATTTATTGCATAGTATCGCAACGTCTGGTGAACGTGCGTTCGCACTCAGAGCAAGTATAAGCCATATTGACGGTTGAACGTCGAATGTGCGTGTTTTGGCAATACACTTGCTGTTATAGACAATAACGCCCGTCAACACTTAGCTTAACGCTTCGACGCCCTGGTGAGCTACCTCAGAAGCTCTGATTTTCGCGGAATTGCCACCAATACATCAGAATGCGGTGATGCCCGTCAACGCCCACCAACGCCCGTCAACGTCCGTCGTTACGCTTTAACGCCCGTATCAACGCCCGTCGATACGCATTAACGCCCCTCTCAACGCCCGTCACCGCCCGCCGTGACGCCTTAACGCCCGTCTCAACGCCCGTTAACGCCCGTCGTGACGCCTTAACGCCCGTATCACCGCCCGTCAACGCCCGTCGTTACGCCTGTCTCAACGCCCGGCAACGCCCGCCGCTACGCCTTAACGCCCGTCTCAACGCCCGCCAACGCCAAGCCCAACGCTTCAACGCCCTGGTGAATTAGCCCAAAAGCTCTGATTTTCATGGAATTGTCTCTAATTCATTGGAAATGCACTGACGCCCGTCAATGCCCGTCGTTACGCCTTAACGCCCGTCGTTACGCTTTAACGCCTATCTCAACGCCCGTCGTGACGCCTTAACGCCCGTTTCAACGCCTTAACGCCCAATATTTACGCCTTAACGCCCGTCTCAGCGCCTTAACGAGCGATAAAGGGGATTTGAAGGACGATTTACCTTTGAAGTCTGAGTGCACTTCCGGTCACGTTACCGTAAGCGACCTTTGGTGACCGGAAGTGAACTTTGATCCTTGCACTGCTCGGAAGTGACGTCATCGTACGCAGGCGCACACACACACACTTACCTGGTGCACCTTGTACCCTATAGCCCGTAGGACATAGGTACACCAGGCCGCGGGTGCACCAGGTATGTGTGAGAGTTCAAAGGTAAATCGTCCTCCAAATCGCCTTTATCGCTCATTAAGGCGCTGAGACGAGCGTTAAAGCGTAAAGATAGGGTGCTAAGGCGTAACGACGGGCGTTGAGACGGGCGTTAAGGCGTAACGACGGGCGTTGACGGGCGTCAGCGCATGTCCAATGAATTAGTGACAATTTCTTGAAAATCAGAGGTTTTGGGCTAATTCACCAGGTCTTTGCAGCGTTGAGCTTGAGGTTGGCTGGCGTTGAGCCAGGCGTTAAAGCGTAACGACGAGCTTTGACGGGCGTTGAGACGGGCGTTAAGGCGCAACGACAGGCGTTGACGGGCGTCAGTGCATGTCCAATGAATTAGTGACAATTTCTTGAAAATCAGAGGGTTTGGGCTAATTCACCAGGGCTTTGAAGCGTTGAGCTTGACGTTGGCTGGCGTTGAGCCAGGCGTTAAGGCGTAACGACGAGCTTTGACGGGCGTTGAGACGGGCGTTAAGGCGCAACGACAGGCGTTGACGGGCGTTCCTCGTATCAGTAGATAGACTCACAGCAATCTCACTTTCCTGAGATGTAGGTTATCTGAGGTCAAGCTCTCCGTATCAGTAGATAGACACTCATCAATCTCTGTATCGGCTTCTTGTGCCTCGGAGTCTTCCATCCCATGTATATTTTTCTCATGTCGCATAGTATCGCAACGTCTGGTGAACATGCGTTCGCACTCAGAGCAAGTATAAGCCATATTGACGGTTGAACGTCGACTGTGCGTGTTTTGGCAATACACTTGCTGTTATAGACAATAACGCTCGTCAACGCTTAGCTTAACGCTTCGACGCGCTGGTGAGCTAGCTCAGAAGCTGTGATTTTCGCGGAATTGCCACCAATACATCAGAATGCAGTGATGCCCGTCAACGCCCACCAACGCCCGTCAACGTCCGTCGTTACGCTTTAACGTCCGTATCAACGCCCGTCGTTACGCATTAACGCCCCTCTCAACGCCCGTCTCCGCCCGCCGTCACGCCTTAACGCCCGTCTCAACGCCCGTTAACGCCCGTCGTGACGTCTTAACGCCCGTATCACCGCCCGTCAACGCCCGTCGTTATGCCTGTCTCAACGCCCGCCGTTACGCCTTAACGCCCGTCTCAACTCGCGGGCGTTACGCCTGAACGTCCGTCGTTACGCCTTAACGCCCGTCTCAACGCCCGCCAACGCCAAGCTCAACGCCTTAACGCCCTATATTTACGCCTTCACGCCCGTCTCAGCGCCTTAACGAGCAATAAAGAGGATTTGAAGGACGATTTACCTTTGAAGTCTGAGTGCACTTCCGGTCACGTTACCGGAAGCGACCTTTGACCACGTGACCGGAAGTGAACTTTGATCCTTGCACTGCTTGGACGAAAGACGAAAGGATCACCCATAAAGACGAACACACCTAGGAAATCTACGAAAGGTGAAGTATTAGATAATACAGAGAGATATTCAATGTTGACTATATATAATCTCTATCAAGACATCGTCATGATCTTGAAAACCGTAGAGACGTAAAGGAAGGGATGACTGCAGTGAGAGATGCTTGAATGCACGGCTTATTGTAGGGAGGGATGTGTAAAGTCACTGTTCATTGGAGGGGTGGATGATTGAATGGGAGATGGATGGACGGGATGAGTATAAAGTAACTGTCAAATTATTTTTCATATAGGTATTCCAATGGGTACTAATTGTGCACCCCTGTTGGCCTACCTATATCTGTTTTCTTATGAATATGACTATATGCAGGCGCTTTCAAAAATGGATCCATTCAAAGCCCGTTCCTTCTCATTCACCAAACGCTATATAGACGATCTTCTCGCTGTGGATAATCGCTATATTAATGATACGGTGACGGATATATATCCACCTTCACTGAATTTGAAGGAAACTACAGATAGCCCTACAGGCACATCATATTTAGACCTATATCTCTATAAAAATGAAGCGGGCCTTCTCTTTCGTCGACTTTATGACAAAAATCCGGGAGCCACTCGCGAGAACAGTCATGCAGTCATTCCGTTGCACCCTTCGCGTAGATTTTGTTTGACTTTTTTTCTGGAAGATAAACATCTCCCGGTCAATTAAATACCTGATGTAGATATCAACAGTGGTGCCTAAGGTTGCTACATGCAATCGTTTGATGCTGACTGGTTTTGAAAAATTTAGAACAGGAATGGGGGTAGGGGTAATTCAGCCCTCATATTTTTATTGCCCCTGCGCTTCGCGATCTGAAACTTACAAGAATTTACCCCCTAATAATGACCTTTCAGATAAAATAATCCGAATTCCTCTAGCTAATTTGGTCACGTCATAGTGACGTCATAAGCTCGAGGAGCATTTTTGTCATGATTTTTTTCTCCGATTTTCTCTGTTTCTTTCACAGTAATCCCCTCTTGATGACATCTGACATATAATCGCGAAAGATATATGTGTCCCGTTTAATTGTAGATCAGATACATCTTTGTACCAAGTCCCGTTTGACCTCAGCATGCATTCATATAGATGTTCTCCGGTCATGACACCATTAAACCGAATGAGGGTAGGGGTGATTATCGTCCCATATTTTCTTTAGTTTGTGGTTTATCATACTGAAATGCTCCACGCTTTTGGATATTGACCTGAAAGATAGAGGAATCAGATTTCCGGCATTAGTTTCGTCAATATGACATCATGAATCTATAAATTGTATTTTTCCTTTATTTGTGTCTGATTATCGCGCCTTGTTCTGTTTTTTCTTTCTATATTTCTATAAATTGTTACGCTTATATCTGTATAGTGTTTCAAAAGTTTGCATTTGAACTAACGGTCGTACAGAAGTAAATTAATATGATTTTATGGGTGACAAACTAATAATCTGGCTGAAATAGGACGGAAAAACAAAATCTGATTGAGAGTGCCTCACAAAAATCGGGGTTAGTTGGAATTCTTGTCAACTCAAAGTTACATTGTGAACACTTAGTAAAGATTTTGAATGGGTATACGTAAATTTGATACAATCACAGCCAGGGGTTGTGAGGAAACATTAATTGTAACGAATAAGAAACGACTTCATTGCTGGAGATTGTCTGTTTGCTCAATCTTGTTTGCAATGAAGTATGGGTAGAATCGAAATGGCGACCGTGTTGGGATGGTCTGATATCTCGGTAAACTAAGATGGTATAGGGGCCGTGAGGATACTTCATAGTCTCCACATGAAACCGCGCAATATAAGCGCGGTCGAGATACTTAGACTACGTTCGAGAATCCGCCGCATTCCCGGGTCTGAATGCGAGGTGCCGAGGGAAGCTTTCCTGTAGAGTCATATGGTTGGTCTTTAGTTGCCAGAGATCGGCAATTTTCCCCACCTTTCTGCGTATCGCTCCAATTTATAACCTGTATATGGTAGATTTCTGCTGGTGGACTGTTATTCCCCGAGGCCCTACCTGGGTACTGGTCATTCGACAAATATGTGTAGGTTTATTGTTTTGGTCGGAAATTTAAGCCGTACGACGTCGGGCATTACAGGTTAGTTTTTCAGGGCATTTTTGTATTTACCAGGTTTACCGCATGTTGAGGCGTTTACTCCATCACACGTCCACGATGTTCATTCATTAACATCAGACGAGTTAGTTGTTTGAGCTGATCTGTCATCACAGCGCCCGATCTAGCGTATCTAATTCCGCTTAAGCCTTCTCATGAACATCTGTCATAGCAGTGCGGCTGAGATACTAAGACTACGTCTGAGAGTCCTCCGTATTCTCGAGTCTGAGGTCTGAATGTGAGGTGCCGAGAATAGCTTGTGGTTGAGTCATATGGTTGCTGTTTAGTCGCCAGACGTCAATTTGTCCCTCCTCTTGCATATCCTTCCAATCAATCACATATATATACATCTTAGTTTACCGAGACTGCCCTGATATGGACAGACGAGGGATCCACAAATACCTGGCGGCAAGATAACACAGCCGTACAATGCAACTGGGTTTTAGCTAAGTTTTTATTTTGACTGTAACATGTGAGGTTGATCATTCTAATAAAAATTGAACCCTATCTGCTCACCCTTTTGGATATGTCACTTGACAGATCCAACAGGCTTGCAGTGACTCGAGTGTCACCCGATCTTGAGAACGCTTCATAGTGCTTTGAAGGGAACATTAATGATAGAGCTTTTGGTTGGCTCAGTCGACTTAGACGCCGCGCTGTCGGGGTGTCTTTTCATGTTTCATGATTGTGGCACCATAATACGGGGTAGATATATGGACTGGTCTTTGGTGTAAACATTAGGGACATGGTGACCCATCTCCCCTCCCCGACTTCAAGTGGATTAGTCCAGATGCGACCATGATGTCATAATGCTATTAAATATTCATGGTATCGGGCGCTCAGAACGCCAAATTCAATTTAAATACTTCTATTCTA
>JAVTVY010055069.1:0-29601 GCA_036873755.1 Hanleya hanleyi | reverse complement strand
ACAATCATAGTATACATAAAACATAGGCTAGTTTCCTGCAAGAGAGAGACAGTTATATGTTTTCAATGATGCCGGCAAGACATCATGATGTTCCAAAAATATCAAATCCGTATCGCTGATCAGTATTCTTAATCCATAATATTCGTTATAGAGTCGTCATCTAAAAGATGTATCTCAGTCACGCTTTGATTGTGCCTGTTCATATGAGTACCATGAGGATCTTGAAGTACATGGGTTCATACGGCCCCTAGCCCCGGGTTAAGCGGAATTAGACACAAGTTACGAAACGTAGCGCCATAGATCTTGCACGCTACGTTCGTATTTGTTATCAGCATGCGATATGTATCGCCAAATTTGAGAAACTTTGAGTGGAGGCGTTTGGTGGAATAGCCCTGTTTTATAAGTTTCTGCAACAATGTTTTGTGACGTTGATTAAACTCGTCACATTTAACACAGGATCTAGCAAATGCTACTAGGCGTGATATGTATACGCCATATGCAGGTCCGACTAGAATATTACTGTCCAGGAAGGGATAGTTTACGATGTCGAAATTGTAATCATCTCTTTTGTCATACAGTCGACGAGAGAGAAGACCCGCTTCAATTTTATAGAGATATAGGTCTAAATATGATGTGCCTGTGAGGAATGATGTGAGGAATAACAATAAAAGACATCAAATATCTGTAGGAGAAGTCACTTCCAGTAATAAGATGTTACCATGAACCAGAATGTAAAATGAAAGATAAGTTATGCCGTCAAGTTTGCCTGTAATTCAAAGTATTATTTGTTTGATAATTAAATGATATATTAGGATCTCCATAATTTGTACATTTGTCTTGTGATGGATCATAAATGATTGGCAGATTGTCGTTATATAGCTGAACTATTGCTGAACGCGACGTTGAATCTAATTTCTCTCTCTCCCTCCTGATTGACAAGACTGCATTTTTTTTAACAAGGTACAAACACTATTGAATGACGAACCTGACACTTGCTACGTGCTTGTGATAATAGAGTTATATCTTTATAAGTTGATGGAACTATTGTCTGTGATTGTCATAGGTTGAATGAAAATATATCACAGCTTGTCAGTTCCCTTTCGGATAACAATGCTAATGGCAATAATGTCAACTGGCAGGATATTACCATCTATGATAATATACCCTGGAGCTGAACTATCGGTTTGCTATCTACTTCAACCAGAATACAAATGTTTACACCAACATGGAATAGAGTATCCTAGATCATCGAGTATTGATTGGATGTCTGGATGATAAACTGTCCTTATTCAGATTACAAGCGTCTAGTCCGTCATTCATAATCCAGCCGTCGTCCATTAGAGAATATCCGCGTCCATAATCCAAAGACCTATTCCATTTTCCACATAACAGTATTAGCACCAAATTCAAAAAGACAATCATAGTATACATAAACATGGGCTTGTTTCCTGCAAGAGAGAAGCGGTCAACAGTTTTCAATGATGCCGGCAAGACATTATGATGTTCCAAAAAATATCAAATCCGTATCGCTGATCAGTATTCTTAATCCATAATATTCGTTGTAAAGTCGTCATCTAAAGAATGATGTATCTCAGTCACGCTTTGATTGTGACTGTTGATATGAGTACCATGAGGTTCTTGAAGTACATGGGTTCATACGGCCCCTAGCCTCGGGTTAAGCGGAATTAGACACAAGTTACGAAACGTAGCGCCATAGATCTTGCACGCTACGTTCGTATTTTGCTATCAGCATGCGGTATGTATCGCCAAATTTGAGAAACTTTGAGTGGAGGCGCTTGGTGGAATAGCCCTGTTTTATAAGTTTCTGCAACAATGTTTGTGACGTTGATTAAAATCATCACATTTAACACAGGATCTAGCAAATGCTACTAAGCGAGATATGTATACGCCATATGCAGGTCCCACTGGAATATTACTATCCAGAAAGGGATAGTTTACGATGTCGAAATTGTAATCATCTCTTTTTGTCATAAAGTCGACGAGAGAGAATGCCCGCTTCATTTTTATAGAGGTAGAGATCTAAATAAGATGTGCCTGTAGGGCTATCTGTAGTTTCCTTCAAATCCAGTGAAGGTGGATATATATCCTTCACTGCCTCATTTATATAGCGGTTACCCACAGCGAGAAGATCGTCTATATAGCGTTTGGTGAATGAGAAGGAACGGGCTTTGAATGGATCGGTTTTTGAAAGCACCTGCATATAGTCATATTCATCAGAGAACAGATACAGGTCAGCCAACAGGGGTGCACAATTAGTACCCATTGGAATACCTATATGCTGCTGATATATTGTGTTGCCAAATTTCACATAGATATTTTTAATGAGAAATTCAAACAACTCCATAAACAAAGAAACATCCCATGAATGATATCTCTTGTATGTAGTCGAGCTAAAGAATGCTTTATGGCTTCCGACATTAATATATCTACGATCAGTTTTCTTGAACACAGATACTTTTAATGAACTTATACGGTCAATAAGGTCCTGAGACAAACCAATATTTCCGACCTTGATTATATGAGGCATGATGGTGTATATTTGTTTTAGAAAAAGTCGTATCTCCACCAAATAGAGTTTGGTAGACTTTTAGTACGCTGTTCTGGGGACCTATTAGTAATGCATATCAGCGAAAAAAATTCTGTTGAAATTTGTTATGGGTCAAACCGCAGTTTGCTTGGACATTTAGTGTTGTTATAGTTCTGGGATTGACCTGGTTCGAAATAACAGTTGAATGGCCAGATAGTTCTATACTATTTAACTAATCCATGTCTTCCAACATATGATGATCTATTAAAACTATAATCATAAATTGAATGGCTCATGTACATTTCTTGTAATGGAGTGTATTGTAATTACAGTTGATAAACTTTCAAATCGAACATTTTCAGTCAGATGCCACGTCCGCCAGTTTGAATTTAACCAAATAGCAATAGTCCTTATGCCTTGTGAAAAGGCTGAAAATATGCATAATACGATCAGCTGCATGTCCTTGGAGTTTGGAGTCCAAGTCTCTCCCCCGTTTGGCGGTCACGGAAAACCAGGTAGGAAAAAAGATTGAAATCCTAAAATTCATATCGACGAAAAAGTGGTATATATTCCATTTGAATTTTAATATATTTCCCATGCATATTGGATTGTAGGCTGAGATACAACACATATCTCGAATCGTTAGATTCTTGGTATGTGCTTTAGAATAGGTTTACCAGAAGACTATTCTGTGAAGTCATATGACGCAGTCAGTATGTCGGCACCTCTTCCCACTTCCCTTATATGTGTTGTAATTTAGTATGTTATTCTGGGGACCTTTCTGAAATGCATAGCAGTGAAATAAATTCTGTTGCAATTTGTGGTGTGTTAACCCCCAAAATGCGCTAGATTTACTGGACTAATACTGGCGGTGAAAATACAGAATCATTATTGGTTGGTTATCAAATTTACGTTGTAAAATTTAGCACGTCGTTCTGTGTTTAACATGTAGATTTTTGACAAATTATGTCGCGAACGGCCCTTCATACAGCGGGCCACTTCGATAACGTAAGTCGGCCAGTGCGCTAGTTATAACATACAGTTTAGTTTTACTTGTGAAATTATATTCAGAGCATTTATAGTCCAGTAAATCTAGCGCATTTTTGGGGTCAGCCCACCACAAATTGCAACAGAATTTATTTCACTGCTATGCGCCTCGTAAGCGGTAGGTACTGGGCTCGATCCCAGGCCGGGTCATACCTAAGACTTGAAAAATGGAACTTGTTGCTCTCTCGCTTACGCTCAGCATTAAGAGGATAGAACAAGGACTGGTTCGCTCGGTGTCAGTATAATGTGACTGGGTGGGGTGTCATGTCTGCCTACGGCATGATATTTCAGTGGGACAGCACTATAAAATGGCAGCATTAGATCTGCTCTGTTACAAGTAGGTACCCCTGCTCCTCCCCCTCCCCTCCCTTCCCTTCCCCGTCGTGATATAGCTGAAAAAATGTTGAAAGCGACGTTAAACCCTATTCACTTACTCATTCACCCTTCACTGCTATGCATTTCAGAAAGGTCCCCAGAATAACATACTAAAAGTCTACAATCTCATATGCATGGGAAATATCTTAAATTTCAAGTTGAAATTTGAGGTATTTTTCGCGAAATTTCAGTGTTTACCTGTCTCTTGTTCCTATAAGAAAACCTTGTACTTGGTACTAAGCGTGGAAGAAATGGGTCATTACTTACACTCATTCCATTCGTTATCATATCAATGTTATACTCAGCCTAAAATAATACCCTTGCACGAAAATATTTATGGAGAAATTCCAAATGGCGGATGTATGGGGTCATTCTAAATCTGAACTTTTTACCATTTTCATGACAGTCCAGGCAATCTATCTGGGTTTTTTAGCTGGACCCAAAACAAAATGCAACAGAATTTTTTTCACCGGTATGCATTTCTAATAGGTCCCCAGAAAACATACTAAATGTCTACTAAAATCTATTTGGTGGAGATACGACTTTTTCTGAAACAAAGATACACCACCATGCTTCATATAACAAGATAGAAAATATTGGTTTGTCTCTGAATAAGGACAGTTTATCATCCAGAAATCCAATCAATACATGATGATCTAGGATACATTATTCTATGGCGGTGAAAGCATTTGCATTCCCAATGGATTTGCTCATAAAATTAGATAGCAGGACGATAGTTCAGCACCAGGGTATATAATCATACATGGTAATAGCCTGCCAGTTGGCATTACTTCCATTAGCATTGTTATCCGAAAGGGAACTGACAAGCCGTGATATATTTTCTTCCAACCCATGACAACCACAGACAATAGGTCCGACATTCAATAGTGTTTGTACCTTGTTGAAAAAAAATGCAGCCTTGCCAATCAGGAGAGAGAGAGAGAAATTAGATTCAACGTCGCGTTTAGCAATAGTTCAGATATTTAACGACAATCTGCCAAACATTTATGATCCATCACAATTGTTTGTAAGACAAATGTTGTTGATGAAAGAAGAATAACATGTTAACATTATTAGGGGAAGTGACTTCTCATACATATAGTTGATGTCTTTTATTGTTATTCCTCATGAACACTGCCATAAGTTGAGGAATATTTCACAGCAATATCAATCCCAATACCAGTCTTCGCCAATGTCATCTTCAAAGGTCTGGATTTGATGGGTTTGCACAGCTCAGTCGTTTGCATTCTCCACACACACTTGAACAATCCAGGCCATGATCATTACAGGCGCATCTGCTTCAGCTGCAATCCTTCTTGCAGTTCCAGCTGATAACCTCAAGTAACCCCTGAAGCTGGTGGCAGATCAGTTTTCACAGGGAGAAACCGATTGGATTGTCCACTCCCATTTTTGTGGCTGCAATGGATGGTCTTCCCCTCAAGTCAATTCCTTCGTCTGGGTTACTACTGTATAAACATATAAGCGTTTTCTATGCTGCTGCAATAAATGACCTTCATCGGGACTCCCATGACCTGGATGAACACTTCAGCTTGTTGGCGAAATAGCTCAGTGACAGTTGTCTTCTTCAAGGCAGCACCCTTGTCAATGCCATATGGTCGGAATACTGTGTCCCAGAATGGCATGCACAAGCAACATATTTGTACAGACTTGCATTCCCAGCACAGCCTTTGTCTTCTTGACATTCCAAACTCTTCGGCCCCGGTAGTGACATGGACATTCAGTCAAAGAAAGACGAATTCCTAGCAAACAACGTCAACAAGTAGCAGTTCATTACTCTTATCAGTGACTAGTTGGAAAGGGCGGGATGTTTCATATGCATGTTTTTTATTGTAAAAGCTGCCGTTTAATCGGCTGAAAGCATCAAAACTTTGGTTGGTGATGATATTGACATGTTAGTTCAGCTCTGTTTTCATGCAGACCTGGATGACAATGACATATACTTTCAGTCAAGAGAGAATGCAAAGAAACGGATAGTTTGATATGTCAAGAAGACAAAGGCTGTGCTGGGAATGTAAGTCTGCACAAATATGCTGTTTGTGCATGCCATTCAGGGCTGTGACACAGTATACTGATCATATGGCATTGGCAAATGTGCGGCCGTAAAGAAAACAACGCTCAATGAGCTATTTCGCCAACAAGCTGAAGTGTTCAACCAGGCCATTGGGAGTCCCGATGGAGGTTATCTATTGCAGGTGCTTGTTTGTTTATGCAATGATAACACTGACGAAGCAATTGGCTGCATGAGATAAAAATGTGACAAAAACGAACCATACATGTGCAGGTACAAAACCTTCCACCAACATCAGCATCAGCTAAGTATCAAGGTTCGCGTGTTTAGAGTGGAAAGGTGAAGACCATCCATTGCAGCCACAAGAATGAGGGTGGACGGCTTCTTTCTGTGAAAACTGAACTGCCACCAGTTCCACTGGTACTCTTTGAGGTTATCAGGTGCAACGGTAAGAAGAAGAAGCTGAAGAAGATGCATCTGTAGGAGCATGGCCTATATTGTTGAAAATGTAAAATGAAACATGGTATATGGCATGGTAGAACGTCATGGTAGAACATCAAGTTTGCCTATAATCTAGATTATTATTTGTTTGATAATTAGATGATAGGATCTGCATAATTATTCTTCTTTCGTCAAAACATATCTGACACACAATTGCGATAGATCATTAATGGTTTGCAGAGCTGTATTTTTCAACAAGGCACAAGTTGTGATAATAGAGAGATATCTCCATGAGTGGGTTTGTGGAAATATTGTCTTTGACAGTTATCGGTTGAAGGAAAATATATCACAGCTTGTCATTTCATTTATTTTGGGAGAGAATTCCTCTTTCATATGATTATGCTAATGGCAAAAATGTTAACTGTCTGAATATTACCATGTATAATTCATATAGCCTGATGCTGAACTATCAGTTTGCTATCTACGCTTATGAGCAAATCCACCGGGAAGACACATGTTTTCACCACCATGTCATACTGTACCCTGGATCATGTATTAATTGGATTTCTGGATGATAAACTGTCCTTATTCACGGAAAGAAAACAATATTCTACCTTGCTTATATGAGGCATAATGGCCTATTATGTATTATAAAATGGCGTATCTTTGTTTTCAAAAAAAGTCGTATCTCCATCAAATAGATTTTGGTAGACTTTTAGTATGTTGTTCTGGGAACCTACTGGAAATGCATACCAGTGAAAAAAATTCTGTTGCAATTTGTTTTGGGTCCAGCTAAAAAAACCCAGATAGATTGCCTGGACTGTCATGAAAATGGTAAAAAGTTCAGATTTAGAATGACCCCATACATCTGCCATTTTGAATTTCTCCATAAATATTTTCGTGCGAGGTTATTATTTTAGGCTGAGTATAACCTTGATATGATAAAGAATGGAATGAGTGTAAGTAATGTCCCATTTCTTTCACGCTTAGTACACAGTACAAGGTTTTCTTATAGGAGCAAGAGACAGGTAAACACTGAAATTTCGCGAAAAATACCTCAAATTTCAACTTGAAATTTAATATATTTCCCATGCATATCTGTTTGTAGACTTTTAGTATGTTATTCTAGAGACCTTTCGGAAATGCACTCCAGCAAAAACAATTCTGTTGCAATTTGTGGTGGGTCAAACCTCAATTTGACTGGACTAAACGGTACGCCATTTACTTTGAAGCCGAGCAGATCTTCGGGCAGAGGGATACACATGTAAGAGCCGTGCGCGCTGATCTGTACACTGATTATTGATTCCAGATCTGCAATTAAAAACTCACCGAGATGACAAGAATCAGCCGTATAACTTTATGTATCCCAGGTGGCCAAAGGTAATTCCATCTCGGTAGTCAGACGTGAAGATTGATGGAACAATTCCATAAAGTAATGAGGAAAAGAGCAACTTACTCTCACATCGCCTGTACTACACGAGAGTGAGACGAGATATTAACATACAGGAGAGCTCACATATTGCCCAGTAACATTTACTGGTTCCTGTGAAAACTGACAGGATTCCTTTCAACGTCACAAAAAATAATTTGGAGAAAATGGAACCAGGTTTACTACCAAGCACCTTCACCCAAACTCCTTCACCCAAACTCCTTCAAATGCTGTTAGAAGGTACCACACACTGAGAGTACAATCATACTATACTGTGCAAAGTTTAGAAACTTGTGTCTAAATTCGCATCACCGAGTGTCGGGGACCGTATGGGCATCGTGTAATAAGAGATTTCTAAGGTTTCTTCATGAAAATAATCCTTGAGAGAAACAATAATGCAATCGAACTCACGCGGTTGAGTTGAGAGAGAGAAAGGATTGGCCTTCTTTGGGATGAAGGGATACAGCAAATTTCCTGTACTATATAGTGTTGACCTACATCGGGGCTTTGGAGCCGAAGTCATGACCGCTAGGATTCTGAGAAATATCCAAAGAAAAAGGGCTTTACAGGACTTTACACGAGGAGTAGTGGAAAGAGGACATTTTTGGGTGCGCATGGGCGTGTTTGGGCCATCTTGGTTCAAATGTGTCGTGCATGTTTCTGTAGAGTCATATGGTTGCTATTTAGTCGCCAAATGTCGTCAATTTTTCCCACCTCTTGCATATCGCTCCAATTCTATTGGAGCTTCCGTTGGTTAGAATACGTCTGTGGGTTACGTGAATCGTCGATGTCATACACATGCGAAGCCGGGAATGTATTTGTGTTAAATGTAGGGATGGGGATAGCCAAATCTCAACAATTACTCCATCATTTGGACCGAAAATTCAAGAGCGTTTACCTGATTGTTCCAGAAAAGGGCTTCGTTCTCTCTGCACTGCACATGCACAGTGACCCGGAACCGGTACTATAGTTGACATGACCTCCGGCCCCAGAGGCCGTGACCTGCAGCCAACAGTAGGTCAAACAGAGGGAGTTAACTTTGTAAATAGGTAAACGGAACTCGATTTACTCTTTTACTATAACTCTTTAGGGCTTTGTGCTAGACTACTGCAATTTTCAAACACATACTTAAATTAAATCAGGCTATTCTGTTTTGCTCTTAAATATCGTTGAATTTTAATTCCTGTCCTCGAGCTAATGAGACAGCTTTTACAGTATCTTACGGCAAGACAAAGCTGTATCTGTACTCGGTCATTCAACTGCTACTAAGATCGAACTGACGCCAGTGATCACTGGAAGCAGAGCATGTGTATTAATAAACTTAATAAGAAATGCAAAATGCTAAAGAAAATATCTCATATAGGCCTACTCCTTTTTCACTTTAACGACATTTATTCTTTTATCAACTATGATGAGGATCAGTTTCAGAAAATTAGACTGCACGATTCTTTGATATATTCAGTAGCTAGCGCGTATCTCTGGCTCCGACTGATGATCGCATAGGGATTGTCCTGGAGACTACGAGGACTAAGATCTACTGTATGAAGATGTGCACAATAAATGTTACCTTCGGTCGTTGAGGTACCGTACTGATCAATCAGATTGTTCCCATCCTGTTTAGTTTCCGATCCAGATTTGTTGTCTGGATCCTACAAATCCTCCACCCAAATACGTAGGCTCCCCGCGCATACCCGCCTTCACATCTTTGTAGAAGTCCTGTATTAGTATAATGATGACTCGAATGAGGGGAACAGTTTGATGAAGGGTTTCATTAGTATAATAATATCCAATAGGTTCATTGTTCAGGATCATTGATACATTGAACAGATTGGTCATTGAGGGAGATTGGCAGATTCATCCGCACTTCTCCTTTTCTTTTGCAATGACAATTGGAAGTGTTCTTATTTCAATGTTAAGCTTAAGCCCTTACTTGTGATACAATGCTTTCGTCCATCACACCTGAGATTATTCGGGGTTATATGGTATTAAATGCAGTCAGAATATTTGCCTGTGGAGTCATATGACTACTCGTCAGTATACCGGCATCGTTTTCCGCCACTCTTTTAATGTTGGGTTTAATTCATTAAGGTGCAGGAATGGTTATTATTGTCTCGCATAGTAGTAGTATAAAGCGTATTACAGGGCCCATTTTGCCGGGGGAGATAACTCTTGGTGGCGGTAGATGGCGCTGTTTTGACCTGTGAACATGTATTGACCTGGCTGTGGGGGTTTTTCCCACAATATCGTACACGGAGGTGACCTAAGAGTCACGGAGATCCCCGAAGATGTCACGGAGATTTCCGAAAACACCCGAATGTCACGAAAAAAACGTAATAAAGCGTATTACAGACCTCATTTTGCCGGGGGAGGTAACTCTTGGTGGCGGTAGGGGGCGCTGTTTTGACCTGTGAACATGTATTGACCTGTCTGTGAGGGTTTTCCCACAATATCGTACACGGAGGTGACCTAAGAGTCACGGAGATCCCCGAAGATGTCACGGAGATTTCCGAAAACACCCGAATATCACGAAAAAAACGTATAAAAGGGGAAAATTTTTAGGGGTTTGCTGCAGTCTTTGGCCTATCTACGGTCGCAGAGCCATGACGGAGACCGAGCCCTATGCGGTTCGCCTTTTACAGCATGCCACCGTGGTGAATTCACTCACGGGTTACCGAGCAGTGGTCCGGCCCATGTTTGCAGATGGCGACGACAACGAGGGGCGACGCCAGATCCTGAACGAGTTCACAGAAGCGGTCCTCGACAGAGTGCACTCGATGGAGAGGTGTGCCATCACTCACCACTACTGGACTATGACAGCCATCCTTGATGCTCGGGCTATGGACCACGAGCGTTCACGCCGGAACCAGCGACGGCTGATTGGCCTCACAATAGTCTGTGCCCTATTGACCCTGGCGCTGCGGCATTGACAGTGGGACCTGACTATAAATACGAGGGTCAGACAGAGTGTGTGTCATTCACCGATCGTCATTGGAGCAAGCATGTCACCCGTCCTACGAGCCATCCTGCCCCTTACACCCCAGGTGGGGTTACACGTCTATGAAGATAAAGTCACCCTCGTGGAAGATCGGGATGCCTGTGGGTGGGGTTCGGAGTACACATCCACTACGGTTACCCTACACCGTGATGGTTGGACCAAATTCAAACAAGTGTTGTCTGGTGAGCTCGACGGAAACCTCATCCACCTCGAGAACGCCAACTACGTACACCGTGGACCCTTCTTTGCCCGTGTGGGGCGTTACCACGATCCTACGCAAAGCTTCACTCTAGACCCTGACCTGTGGACAGCCTTGGAGAAAGTGGTGCCTATTGTGGACCAGCTGTTTACACCGGACGAGCGGTCATCAGACCAGTTGGGGTGGGCTCGTGCTATTGAGGACGCGCTGGCTGAACCCAATGAACAACTGTCTAGTCATGAACCAGACGACGAGGCTATAGACTATCCGGCTGAACTGAGTCAACCAACACAACGGTGGTAGAAACTTGTTATAAATAAACCATACTCTCCGGGTCCATCATCATTGTGTCACCATGAAGCGCTGGGAGAAGGTGTTGGATAACTTATACTACAGTCCCGACAGTCCGGCGGCCTATAGTGCATTGTCGGCTCTCTATCGAGCGGCCAAACCCCAGGGGATACAACGTGCCCAAGTCCGAGATTGGTTAAGAAAACAAGACACCTATACCTTACATCGAGCTGTCCGTCGCCATTTTCTACGGAACCGGGTCATCGTGGGAGGAATAGATGCCCAGTGGCAAGCGGATTTGGTCGATATGAGCGCCTTTGACAAACACAACGATGGGAATCGGTATATCTTGACGTGCATCGATATCCTATCGAAGTATGCGTGGGTGGTACCCATCCGGACGAAAACGGGGGCGAATCTCATAGCGGCGTTCAAAGACATCTTCAAGACCGGGCGCAAACCTTTGTATTTGCAAACCGACGAAGGCACGGAATTCCTCAACAGACCGTTCCAAGCCTTTCTCAAGAAACAGAAGGTCTTCTTCTTCCATACGTACAACGAGACCAAGGCGTCCGTGGTGGAAAGGTTCAACAGGACATTCAAAGGTCGCATGTATAAATATTTCACCTATAAGAATACAAGGCGATACATCGATGTTCTCCCGAAACTTGTGAGAGGTTACAATCGAGCCTATCATCGGAGTATAGAGAGAGCCCCCATTACCGTGACCCAACGCAATGAAGCCCAAGTCCGGCGTGTCTTGTACCCCATGCCATCGCAACGAGCACCGAAGGCGGTGTTCAAGGTCGGGGACCCTGTACGGATCAGTAAAGTCAAGGGCAAGTTCGAGAAAAGTTACTTGCCCAACTGGAGCGATGAGCACTTAAACGGCGCCTACCCCGACAGCGGCGAGTCTATGAACTGGAAGATCTTCAAGGGGAACCGTTGCTAGGCACGTTTTACGAGATGGAATTACAGCCTGTCGTAAAAACACAGCAAGACTACTACACGGTGGAGCAGATTTTGAAAACGGAACGTCGACGTGGCAAACTGTTTCATTTCGTGAAATGGCAAGGCTGGCCCAGTTCCTTCAATTCCTGGGTCGCAGCCAACCAGGTGAAACGACTATAAAGCCAGACACCACTACCGTCATCCTTCATTCTACGTTCGACCATGAACACGGTGTAACCGTCTCTGAACACAGCGTCTCCCAAAACGCGCAAAGCGCAAGTGGGCTTTGTGGTGATAGTGCTAACCCTGCTGAGTGTGTTGTACGGAGGTGTGTTTTACGACGTAGCCTATGTCAGCACGTTACTTGACCAACTGAGAACACCAGCCACCAGCCATCAGTGAAACCGGTCTACAGCTAGCACCAGTGAACCCCGTATCGAGCCCAGTCACCACCACCACCACACCCCGTGTACAAGCCACGTCGAGCTCCACACCAAGCTCCACACCTACACCAAGTACACCTACTACGTGTGAAAACCCACCGGATTTCATCCCTCACAGTGAACCGACAACGACGACCGACGTTGTACCCACCACCATCATCATCCCTGACAGTGAACAGACAACGACGACCGACGTCGTACCCACCACCACTCCAGTTCACTCGTACCAAATTTACAAGAGCGGACTACCACGACAGCGGATACACCTCGAACCATGGACCCTCGGTGGCAGCATCCCTTCACCTGCGTCATCGCAGGACCGACGGGTTCCGGCAAAACGCACTTCGTCAGGAAGCTCCTTCAACACGCCGACAGCATGATCACTCCACCCATTGCCAGAGTCGTGTGGTGTTACGGAGAATGGCAGGAAGCGTATGCAGCAATGCCCCACATCACGTTCGTGGAAGGCCTACCTAACCTGACCGATTTGGAACCCGACACCTTGGTGGTTCTGGATGATCTCATGGCGGAGACGGATGCGCGGGTCACCCAACTCTTTACCAAAGGCAGCCACCATCGACGGCTCAGCATCATCTACATTGTGCAGAATCTGTTCAGTAAAAACAAAGAACATCGGAACATCAGCTTAAATGCCCACTACCTGGTGGTCTTCAAAAACCCGAGAGATACCACTCAACTGCTGCACCTGGCGAGACAGATGTATCCCGGCCGCACACCGTTTGCGTTGGAAGCCTTCAAAGACGCCACAACCCCTCAGCACGGGTATATGCTCTTCGACCTCAAGCAAGCCACCCCCGAACATCTTCGACTGCGGACCGGCATCTTTCCCGGAGAGGCCCACCACGTGTACATGCAAAAATAATGTAAACACACCCACAGTGGCTCCCCCAGCTGGGGTGTGTGTGTTTTGATGATTGGGATAATAAAAAAGAATGAATACCACAGCAGGGTTGACTTTGTCTCTGAGGTAGATAAAAAGAGCAGAGTTGTGAGTTCTAGCATTAGTTGTACATGATGTCTGCGCGAGTACGGAAGCACGCTCCCACGCTCCGTGTATTGAAGACGGCGCCACCCGAGTTAGTCCGAACCATTGTACGCGGTGCGGACCCTGACCTTGTACGCTGCCTGTGCGAGATCGGGTACAATCTGTTAAAAGGCAACGTACCACTGACTCCGACTCAGAAGACCAAGTTGGCCAAGCATAAGACAGGTCTCCGAACCCTAGTCCAGAAGCGGGTCCCTCAAACACAAAAGAAAAAGGTGTTACAGAAAGGCGGCTTTCTCGGGGCCATCTTAGCACCGTTGGCCGCTTCCGTGTTGGGTCCAGTATTGGGTGGACTCTTCGGCCGACAATGAACCACACGAAAAAAATGGTCCTCGTCGAACCACGGTTCCTGCAAAACCTCCAATCACCCTACCCTGTCCCACCTACGGTGAAGACCATAACCACCCTCGATGGAGAGATGCAACAGATCTTACAGAGACCGGGGTTAAGCGACAGTGAGAAAGTACAACGGTACAATGAGACGCTTCAACGGTACATGACGTTCATGGACCAATACAAAACCCTGTCTACCCCACCACCACCACCACCACCACCACGTGACACACCGCCGACCTCAGCACCGCTCCAACAGCCGGGTGGGGTAGCACCCACAGCCCCACAGTGGGTGGAAGACGAAGTGCTGAAGAGTGTACCTGCCTCGTTCAAGAAACAAGCTGGCCTGGTATTACAACGGATGAAACAGAATCCTAACATGACTTGGAATGATAAAGGCGAACTCCTGGTACAGAATCGGGTGGTCCCCGGGACCCACATGACGGATTTAGTGAATGACCTGATGCGTAAACGCAGGTCGCACACCGATCCTCGAGGATGGGAGGTCTTCGCTCAAGGCTTGAAAGACATGCATGTACCACAGGAATTGGTGGGGAACCCCCACCGCTGGGCCTTTATGCAGCAAACCCAGCAATCGCCGAGTGGCCCACTACCTTCTTGGGAATCCGACTGGGAACCGGAGTCACCCCCCAAAACACCACCACCACAACGGGCATCTTCTTTTCAGACCTTTGAAAAACCACCCTCGATCAGGACACCCCACATCTCCAGAGCCGTGACACGTAGCAAGTCACCGCGACGAACACGACGCCGGACACAACCACCCAAGGCCTGGAACACCTATTAAAACCAACAGCAGCAGCAGGACAGCTCAGTCGCCATGTTTTACCTCACCCTACCCAGTAACAGTTCGCTGGATGTGTTTCCTGACAACACCATGGCCAAGTACGTGACCCAGTTACCGCAACCGTTGCATTTACCTGGACGATGGGAATGTGGCCTCGTGGATATCCAATACCCTTACTCATGGTACAACGTGAGAGCCAATGAAGTCTGGTACGAGGTGACCTACGAAGGCAAAAACACCCGACTCACCCTGCCCGAAGGCCAATACGATACCCCCAAGGAGTTCGTGGGTGGGCTGACAAGACTGTTGCATTATAAGGCTCTACGGGAGGTCACGAATACTTCAAAACCCATCAAATCCTTTCCCTTCAAGAATCACGTGGACTTCGATTACAACGCACACAACGACAAGGCACAGCTTATCGTCACCGCCAATGCGAGTGTCGTACTGAGTCCTATCCTACAACAAATGCTGGGTTTCGATCTACAGACGTTCGCTGGTCCCACCGAACACCATGGCGAGATGCCGATGGATATGAAGTCGGGTATGTACGGACTCTACGTCTACTCGGACGTAGTCGACAACCACATCGTGGGCGATATCAACACACCTCTGTTACGGGTGGTCCCCATTAAAAAGACGTATGGAGCTCAAATCACCCACAGTTTCACCCACATGCTCTACCTGCCCGTACGACAAACCGACATCAACACGATCACGGTGGATATAAGAGATGACACGGGGCGACCAGTGGCATTCGAACGAGGAAAAGTGGTGCTGACACTTCATTTTCGACAAGCACGTGCTCCCCACTTTGCATGATGAAAGTACCTTACGAGTGCAATGCACGCAGCTATATGGACTATTATGCCCAACAGGCCGGGGGTGGCTTTCCGGTCTTTAGTGGTGCACGCATGCAACGAGAACATGGACTGAGGAACATACTCGGGAGCATCGTCAAAACGTTTCTGCCCTTGGTGACGCGTGGGGTGAAAGCAATCGGCAAACAAGCGGTACGCAGTGGACTGCAAGTGGCCGGTGATGTCTTGGGAGGTACGGCACCCAAAGAAGCCTTGAAACGGCGGGCCAAAGAAGCGGGAGGCGTCTTGGTGGCCAAAGCACAACGCACCGTAGGGAATAAAAGAGCTGCCCCACCGAGACCACGCACCAGTCGACGACCGACCCAGCGACGACGCACATCGAAGAAGACAAAGGATATCTTTTCTTAAAACATGTCCTTGATCCACGCCGAGTCCTGCCCCTCCACCAACAGTGAATTTGATTTGTGGACCGTGCCGCCCACACAGACCAGTGTCGAACAAGGATTATGGGTGGAGCATCTCCCGCTCTCCAGCATCAACGAAACCGGGCCCATCGAGTTCACCATCAGTAATGCGGATACGGCCTATGTGGATTTAGCCCATACATACTTGTATGTGAAAGCCAAGGTGGTTAGTGGGGATGGCACCAGAATCGTCCAAGCTGCAACGGTGGGCCCGACGAATCTCTGGCTGCACTCGATGTTTCAACAGGTGGATGTTTTTCTCAGCGACAAACTCATCAGTGACTCGACCAACACGTACCCCTATCGAGCCTACATCGAGACCCTGTTGTCGTATGGCCGAGAGGCTAACAAATCTCAGCTGACAGCCGCTTTATTCTACCAGGACACACCCGAGCACATGGACACGGTTGACAATGTGGGATATAACAAACGGAAGGCTTTCACTGCGAACGGTGCCTCGGTGGATCTCATGGGTCGGCTGCACTCAGACATGTTCATGCAAGACCGGTACCTCTTGAACAAGATCCCCATCAAAATCCGACTGATACGGGCGCCTCCGACCTTCGCCTTGATGGCCACTAACGTAGAGGGGCATGTAGCTGACTATAAGATTGTCATCCAAGAGGCAGTCCTGTATGTCCGAAAAGTGAAACCGAATCCAGCCGTTCAATTGGGACACATGAAAGCCTTGGAAACAAAACCAGCCCAGTACCCTATCCGACGTGTACAAACCAAAGTGTTCTCTGTGCCTGCTGGAAATATGGGCGCCAACAAAGAAAACCTGTTCCTGGGGGAACTACCCAAGCGATTGATCCTGGCCTGTGTGGAAAATACCAGTTTCAGCGGAGCCTACCCAGAGAATCCGTTTGACTTTAAACATTTCGGCATCAATTTTGTGGCCCTGCATGTGGATGGACAACAGGTCCCAGCCACGGCCTTAACTTCGAACTTTGGGCGCAGGAATTTCATTCGAGCCTATCAGAGCCTGTTTAAAGCCATCGGTCAAATCAACCAGGACGAAGGGAATTTCATCAGTCGGGAGGACTACGCGAACGGATACACGTTGTTCTGTTTCGATCTGACCCCTACCTCAGAGAACGATCATCAGCTGGCCCTAGCCAAGCAAGGCAATTTACGGTTGGAAATCCACTTTGCACGAGCCCTGGCGACCACCGTCAATGTGATCTGCTACGCCGAGTTTGACAACATCATTCAAGTGGACAAGGCGCGCAACGTGCTGTGTGACTTCTCCACCTAACATGGATACAGACCAGATAACCACCGTGCTGGTGAATGACCCAGAGACACGTATGGTCTTTCAAGGGGTGTTCGCCCGAGATGTGTTCCCAGTAGACCGCATGTATCCTGCTGCATACGTTCTCAACACGGACCCGATGGATCGGCCTGGTGAACATTGGGTGGCCGTGTACTTGACAGAACAGCAGGGGGAATACTTTGACCCGTACGGCCTGCCACCCCTCCATCCCGATTTAACAGACTTCATGGATCAAGGTACAGAGACGTGGTGTTGGAACAGTCAAACGTTGCAAAGCCTGACCAGTGGCGTGTGCGGACAATATTGCTTGTTTTACCTGTACCATCGATGCCGGGGAAGACCCTTATCTACCATCGTACAGATGTTTGACGAGTACTCCAAGGCCGAAGACCGCGATGTACTCGTATATGACTGGGCCGCCCATCATTTCAATGTACAAGCCCCGTTCTGGGCTTAAGTTCTTTCAATGTACATTCGCCCGCTGTTCTGGGCTTAAGTTTACAAGCCCCCTGTTCTGGGCTTCAGTTTTCACGTGGTTGTTCTCACGTTGTTGCTGTTCACTGAATAAAAAAAATGAGATCTCACCAAAAAATCCTGTCTTGTGTGTTTTATTCATAATGCATCAATGCCCAATGTGGAGATTCAGTCAAACTGAAATCAGTGGTGTAGGATGGGGCCAAAATGTAACCCATCAAGGTTAGAATGCAAGCGCACTATAATAAAATAGAGAGCCAATGAAATCAGCCCACAGACCAAGTACGTGTTTTTGGTCTAGGTTTGGAGCGGGCATTTCATTGAGGTGCGTGTATACGGTGAGTGAAGACTCGTCCAACACGTATAGATTAAGTTTATGACTATAAGTTCTATGTATTCTCCGAACCTTGCCGAAAGGGAGACCGTTTGACCTGGAGGTGACCTTTTGACCCGCGCGCGCGCACTGCCGGTGATGACGCGCACTTCCGGAGAACCTCCGCGCGCGCGCGCTGCGGCCAGGGCGGCCCAGGCCGATGAAAAGGTCCCGGAGGTTGAACATACGGACGTCTAAGGAAACATTTGGAACTCTTTCAGTGCTCGGGATGTGACCCATCAATACCCAGAAACCCAACAGAGGTGTTAAGATCATGATATAACCTGCTCGGAGCATGGTTAGTACGAATGTTTCGGTGGTGGCGTTCAATAAAAAACTTCATGAAAACCCAAGTGAAGTTCGAATATTTATTAAGGTGAACAAGTGAACAAGAATGTATGTACAAGTATATAAGAACGTTGCAAACAAGAATTAAGGTGAACGTATGTATAGAGAGAGAAATCACAGTGGAGTATATAACAGTTAAACCGAGTCATCGAACTGACGTATATCGAGTACTTATTCAAAAGAATGACAAACAAGTTCATGGTGTAATGTATATAGAGAGTAATTTAGAGTCCAAATATGTATGTCCATTAGAAATCACAAGTCCGGGTATAATATATGTTCACAAGTCCAGGTAAGTGGTACTGACGCCATCGGGAAGAACTTTACGTTTCGGGTAGAAAAATGTGAAGGCATCTCGTTTCTGGATGTAGGTTCGCATCTGGTGGTCGACGACCCCGAATCCTCGGTTAGTGCCACTCGCACTGGTCTGGCTTTGGAGCACGTCCAGGTACAAGGCTTTGTCGATGTTGGGGTCACGCCGGTTGACTCCTTTGCAACTGAACTTATTGTTTCCATCTCCACCGTAACAGAAGTAGGTCTTGGACGACAGGGCGATCATGGCATCTCCGCTCCACTCCAGCTTGAAGAGGCCCGGCGTCCGCTTGTCGTACTGGTAATGGTCACGTCGAGGTAGCCACTGGTCCCGTTCCACCTCATACTGTGCGCGTAACTCAGGTTTCACCAGGGACTCCCAATCCGCATTAGAGACGGCCATGTAGGCAGAGTCCGTATCCATCTCCATGAGTTGCCAATCGGATGGGTCGAAATACACACCCATGAAATCATAGAGGAACTGGAGCATTCTCAGCTTGGCCACCTGGTATACCATAAATCAAATTTGGAGGGGCAGGTTGTAACAAATGACCCTTTTGGCTGAAGAGATTTCATATGTATCATCATCGATGACGTCGACGGACCGAAACAGAGGCGAGTTGATCTTTTTGCGGGCTTGTGGTGTAGTACAGATATTGACGTTGACGTGCTTGTCTTGGTTGGTGACCGTTTTTCCATAGTAACCATTGCCTGTCAATTTCCAAGATTCACCGATGATGGCCTGACTAGGATCTTGATCGCCTTGACGACGGGCAGACGTGACGATGTCGGCATTCCGCGCGAAACAGGCATTGGGTACGTACTGAAGGATTTGGTACACGCGCGTCACTTCGAGGCCATGGCTCATGTATCACTGTAGCAGAGGGGTACCCAGCAAGATTTTCTCTGCCCACATACTCCCAATCAACATTCGACGAGGTTGTTTCAATACGTCATGTTCCTCAGCATAGGCGCCCATGGTCTCTCCAATGTCAGTCCGACCCACCAGCGTGTTCTTGAAGATAGGCGGGCACTGGGCGAAGAGTGGCTTGAGAGTGTCGGGAACATGGAGGTCGCATTCCACAAAGCCGTAGAGGTCCCCCGAACGAATGGCGTCGAAAAGCTGTGGCAGGGTCAAGAGTGGTCGGCGACTGAGCGGGTACTCGCGCGCTTTAAGGAAGTCGCGTAAGTGTGGGAGGGCCTGGCACATGGTGTGAAATTCACACTCCCACAGTTCGATAAGATCGTACCCCAACTCTTTGACGTAATCTCCATTCTCCACCACTTCTGCTCGTAATTCTTCTGCCGATTTCCCACGTCGTTCGTTGAAGCGTCCAGCGCTGAAAGGACATTGGTGGCCGTGCCAGTAACACCCATAAAATTGAAATACGGTCGGTGTTCCTTGTACAAGGGCAAACCCATCGACGGGGAGTCGACGATCTCCTATGCGCTTCTCTGTGGCGTTCGTCTGATGGCGTATATAAATTCCCCGTCGATCGGCTTCCCAATCCAACCACTGGTCGGCGAGATGTTTGTACGGCGTACGTTGAGGTGTGAAATGTTGACCGTCTGCCAACCAGCGCGTATAATGCCCGCTGGGCATGGGTTGGGCGAGAGACCACAGGTACAGGGCATTGGCGTCGAATCCAATGATTTTGGCACAGGGGTTCCCACCGGGAAGAGTAGTGACATCCTTCTCATGGTAGCGGTGAAAAATAAGGCTAGGTCCGCCGACGATGTTCTGTTTTAAACAATCGTACATGTCCTCATCTTTTTGTTGTATCAGCGAGAAGTAGGTAGGACACTCTTGGAAGAGATGGCGAAGCGCGAGACCCGGTAAACTCAAACACTCCTTGAAGATGTCCACGTGCATTTGATGCCAGAACAGTTCAACCATTTTCTCGGCCGCTTCGAGGAAAGGGACCACATCTAAGTTGTTATACCACACCAGGAAATCTCGCAAGGTCTGCATGTGTTGGTCATTCCATACCTGCTGTAGTTCCCGGTACGTGTCTTCCGAACATTCCACTTGCTTCAGATCGTCATAGAACGCGTCCCGGGGTGGCAACTGTGTTTCCTCCAAGCGGTCGAGCGTCGATATGTAGGTGTAAGGGAACTTCCCTTTGGTTTGTGCACAGTCATAGGCCTTCACCCACTGATCATAGCTATAATTGGGAGCTAAGTAGTTCCGTACATCCAGGAAATGGAGTGATGTGATGGTGAGGGCCATGTGGTTGTTGATCTTTTTGATGACGGACTTGATGGTATTGGACTGGGCCAAGTAAGGGTACAGAAATTCCTTCACCATGTTGAGATCGTATCGCCCCGAGTTGAATCCGAGCACCGGTAACTGGCCTAAGTATTGCAGGAAGCGGATTTTCAATTTCTCCGCATACGGTTTAGGTAAAGGGACATCCTGCAGTTGAATGTCCTGCCCACTGTGTTCCATTTCCTGTCTGTCAAATATTTTCCCACTGTGCTCCATTTCCTCTCTGTCAAATATTTGCCCACTATGCTCCATTTCTTCTCTGTCAAATATTTGACCACTATGCTCCATCTCTGACTCTTCATCGTCGCTGAACGATACACCCAGTGTAGGAATCCGGTCGTCGAGTTGGTCCAGTACGTCCTGGAACTTGGACACCAATAGTTCTGTACTAGCCGCACTCACTTCTTCTAAATACTCCATCATGCGGGTAATCAAGTCATGGGCGTCGCCGGCGGACACGAAACAGACGGGTGCAGCGTCATAGCCAGGTACGTTGGTGGCAATACTGACACTCAGGGGAATATGGCGCTGTGTCCACTGTGTTTTCGGCGAGGCCGCGTCCATCGGTTCCAAAATCGCCTCGAAATCGTAACATGCCCGGTAGGGGAAATAACGATGCTCTTCTGGTATGATGAGACCTTCATCGGCCAGTTCCTCGAAGATGGTAGGCGTATTATGGTACACACCGCCAGGAAATTTCCGTTTCACAGTGTGGTCACAAATCTTCTCGTGTCGATGTAAGTCGGTGGAGCGATGAAACACCCGATGGCATTGGGCACAACTGTAGGATTGCGCGTACAGACTCATATCATAGATCAGGGAAAAATGATTCACCCCGCCGTCATCAAAGATATTGACTTTCATGGTGGAAGCATACCGTTCTGAAGACCGATGCACCAATTCAGCCACAAATGTGTCATGATCCTCCTCCTCATCCTCCTTCTCTTCCCGTAGTAAACGGTACACAAAGATATTGACGTTGAACAGTGACTCCACGACATCCAAATACTTGAATGGGACTCCCCGGAACTCCCGCGCGTCCAGGTCTCGTTCCTCTAAATATTGTCTCCAATAGATATTGGCCCTACTATCACAATTCCGGGGATGACATTCGTCCAAATGAATGGCCAAACACCGGAACAGACATTTCTGGTCTTTGTAGGGTCCATGTTTCCCTCCGGTTAATGCATACAGTCCTTTTCGATTGAGCAGCCAAGGGGGTAGTAGTACAGGGGCACCGACAGGATGATCTCTCATTTTGGTCACGAAAAATGTCACGTTGGTGACCATTTCCACAATCCATTTGGTGTTGGGCCGCTGCAATCGGGCCCATTCCAATGGGTCCAACGTAGTCAGTTGGTCGATGAGGGGCTCCAGTGACGCACGATTGATGATGGTGAATGGCTTGTCAAACACATAGGTATTATTGCTCGGATAAAAATACCGTAACTGGTCCGTCTCTTTGTGCCGTAGAATATAGCCGAATGTCATATTCACTTTGAACGCTGTCACTTGGTCTCTGAAAATGTTCTCGGCATAGTTAGGAAGATACGTGAGGTCCTGTAGCCGGAAATTATACAAGTCTTGAATAGGGCGATGACGGTGGAAACATCGTCGGATGGTGCTCCAATGGCGCCGATAGATGTCACTCACAGGGTGGTCTTCTGGCAAGGCGTCAGCGGGAGGCACAGCTGGATCCTCAGGAAAGTCGTGTTCGCCTCTCACATTCTCACGCGCCAAGGGAGATCTCGATCGGTCACGTCGCCTCATCCTGATCGTATATACTCCTGTAAAATAGAGCCGATTTTGACAATGAATCGGTCACGACTTCTTATTTCTTTGGAGGGGCAAGGTCAATAGGACTTGCGCTTTTTATACTACTAAAATGTGAAGTAGATTACATCTTACATAGGCCTTAAGGCCGTGATATGCATATCACCTTGAAGTATTCTGGGGTATGGTCAGTACTTCCCAATTTTCCCTTTGTCTACTACTCGCCGATTTTTTATTTTTTTTATTTTTTATTTATTTATTTATTTATTTTTATTCATTTTTTCCCCCCGAGAGCTACAACATGACACCTTCCACGACCCATTCGAACCCATAGCGGTCCCTCTCTATCCCAAACATACACCCACATAACACCCAAGATGCCTGCTTTCTATACTACGGCCAGACTGCGCATGTGCAGACTATTGGACACGGACGGACCATTAGTCCAGTGGGGTGCTACTCCACGAGAGCTTCAAAATAAGACCTCAACCGACATCATCGGTTCACTAGGGGCTCACCTAGACCTCAACATGTCCACCCAATATGCACCTATGCACTGAGCCAGTAGGCCTATGGGTTATATACAGACCTACCCGGTACTTCAAACAAATTTCATAGCTTTTCCCCGGCGTATTCTACAACCTCACAGCCCATAGTAAAACCCACAAAAAATGACCACCCCTACTTCAGGCAAAATTTATGGAAATGTGCGAATGAGAGGATTGGCCTAGACCGAGTTGTCTCCCTTGCGTAATAAGGTTCAGATGGCGCTATGGTTGGAAATGTGGGATTATCCGGGGAATTGTACCAATTGTCATCCTATGCGCCATTTTGTGACACAAAACTCTTAAATTCGTGCATCATATTATTCTAGAATGTATTGTGAACACTTTGAGATAAACTGAGACGTACTGGTAGGAGAGATCTTGTCTGTTTAGTCAATTGTTGGATCATGTCGTCTGCCAGTTCGTTGTTGGTGCTGGCAGTACTACGCTGTAATCTCAGCTGAGCCATGCGCGAGGCATGGTGTAATTCTTGTTGATAAAGTCAATGAATGATTTTGAGCGACAAACTCTATAAATAGTAAGATCGTAGGCATATATAGTGATGGTGTACGGATATTTCATGATGTAGCTGGAATGTGTAACGTAGAACAAATGTACGGTGTCCCATTCCGTGCTCCTTGTCAAGTTGCTGGAAAAATATCCCGGACTAACTGCATATGTAGAGAATTACTCGAGCTTTATATGTCATGAGCTGCTTTGACAAAATACGTGAAATTTGCATTTATAAATGGTCCAAAACCGGCAGTGGACGTCCATGCAATCGCGCGAATGAAACTAAAAATAGAGGTGTTTTGTTGACATAAAAACAGCTGATCCATGTGAAGGATGGTCGAGTTACACGAGAAAATTCTGCCAATATATAAATGCCTACCTGTAGATACTAAAATTGGCCGCTAAAAGTTTCCATAATATAGGGAAATAACTGTGATGTCTTTTTTCACTGTGACACGTTGTCCTAAAGACCTAAGCTGAAAGAAAAATTTCGAGAAGGGGGGGAGGGGGGTATTTCCTAGCATAGATATTATTAAAAATAATTTATATTACACACGTGTAAGGTGTTGATTGGTGTTACTGAGTGATACTGGTCAGCTGCATCTCATCAATGAGGCGAACACGGTACTTTTGAAGCTTCACTTGCTGGGATGACTCCGCAAAACGGTGTAATAGGCTGGTGAATTTGCACTGGTAAAATGAAAATCTTCTCCACGTCTCATGCTTTCTATCCTGCTCTCGTGCAAACAAGCTGGTAGGCAGGTAGGCAAACAGGCAGGCAGGTCAGACGGGCAGGCAGGCAGGTCAGGCGGGCAGGCAGGCAGGCAGGCAGGCTGGGCAGGTAAGTCAGAGAGCTCCGTAAGGTAGTGCAATGAATACACCCAATCCGCTAAAAATCACCTCCTTTTATACGTTTTTCTCATGCCGCCATGTTGTACACCACAGGTTGGTACAACATGGCGGATCAGGCCGCCATGTTGTACACCACAGGTTGGTACAACATGGCGGCCAGGCCGCCATGTTGTACACTACATCTTGGTACAACATGGCGGCCTGGCCGCCATGTTGTACACCACAGGTTGGTACAACAAGTCTGGACATGTCCAAGGGTCACGCCCCATTCAGCCCAACCGGAAGTGACGTCATATTTACATCCGGGTGAAAGGTGCGCCCATTTATTTCGTGACATTCGGGTGTTTTCGGAAATCTCCGTGACATCTTCGGGGATCTCCGTGACTCTTAGGTCACCTCCGTGTACGATATTGTGGGAAAAACCCCCACAGCCAGGTCAATACATGTTCACAGGTCAAAACAGCGCCACCTACCGCCACCAAGAGTTATCTCCCCCGGCAAAATGGGCTCTGTAATACGCTTTATACTACTACTTCGCATGCTATTTAGCAGATCTGCTACTTCGCAAATAATTTCTAAAATCAGTGATATTTAGAAAGGGGTGTGCTACTTTGAAGATAATTTCTAGGATTACTGCTAGTTAGCACTTTGACTTGCCTGTTCTCAAATGAAATATATTGTATAATTAGCACAATTGCTAAATATTCAATATTTCTTTCTAAATTGCAGCCAGAAGAAATATTCAGTATTCATGATAACTCGCAAACGCAAATTGTCGGACTGCCTCTCCCGAAAAAAAATATATTGTATAATTAGCACAAATGCTAAATATTGAATATTTCTTCTAAATTGCATCCATGATAAATATTGAATATTTCTTCTAAATCGCAGCTCCAAATTGTCCGATTGCCTCTCCTTAAAGAAAATATATTGTATAATTAGCACAAATGCTACATATTTTCAATATTGCAAGGACTGGTGATTAAGGAGGTTTAAGGCAGTCCTACCCCTTATTTGCTGGTCTGTGCAACTCCTCTGACAATAACAGGGATTATTCTATCGTTCTTCCTGGTTAAACAACGCGCATGCGCTGTTATGTAAGTTTTAAGACAGTCGCAAGTACATTTTCATTTGTGGTCTGTGCAACTCCACTCAGACAATAACAGATTATTCTATCGTTCTTCCTGGTTAAACAACGCGGATGTGCTGGTATATAGACTGTTTAACCCTATCTGGCCTGGGCTTTTCGGGACCTGTCGTGGCCTATGGCGGGGGGGGGGCGGAATGGTCCCCCCCCTAATTATTTTTCTGGCCCCTTGAGCTAGGGGGCTGAAACTCACCACACTATATCCTTGGGTCAAGCTCTACCACAAAATGTAAAAAAATCCAAGATGCCCGACTTGATGACGTCACAGTGACGTCATTTTATAGTAGATTATAAAAAGTGCTAAATATTGAATATATTGTCTTTCCCAGACGCCAGCTACATATTTAAGTGCGAATCTTTTCTAATTATATGATATTATAAAGGTGCTAAATATTGAATATATTGTCTTTTCCCAGACGCCAGATAGATACTTAACTGCGAATCTCTTCTAATTATATGATATTATCAAAGTGCTCAATATTGAATATATTGTCTTTCCCAGACGCCAGCTACATATTTAACTGCGAATCTTTTCTAATTATATGATATTATCAAAGTGCTAAATATTGAATATATTGTCTTTCCCAGACGCCAGCTACATATTTAACTGCGAATCTTTTCTAATTATATGATATTATAAAGGTGCTAAATATTGAATATATTGTCTTTTCCCAGACGCCAGCTAGATACTTAACTGCGAATCTCTTCTAATTAGATGATATTATCAAAGTGCTAAATATTCAATATATTGTCTGCTCTCAAACGTCACCTACATATTTAAATGCGAATATATTCTAATTAGATGATATTATAACGGTGCTAAATATTGAATATATTGTCCTTTCTCCGACACGGTGTTACACATATTTTGATGCGAATCTCTTCTAATTATATTAGATTATAAAAGTGCTAAATATTGGATATATTGTCTTTTCTCCGAAAAGGGTCTTGTGGATATTTAACTGAGAATCTCTTCTAATTATATGATATTATCAAAGTGCTAAATATTGAATATATTGTCTTTCCCAGACGCCAGATAGATATTTAACTGCGAATTTTTTCTAATTATATGATATTATCAAAGTGCTAAATATTCAATATATTGTCTGCTCTCAAACGTCACCTATATATTAAAATGCGAATATATTCTAATTAGATGATAATATAGAGGTGCTAAATATTGAATATATTGTCCCTTCTCCGACACGGTGTAACAGATATTTTGATGCGAATCTCTTCTAATTATAGTAGATTATAAAAGTGCTAAATATCGAATATATTGTCTTTTCTCCGAAAAGGGTCTTGTGGATATTTAACTGCGAATCTCTTCTATTTTAGTATAGATTATAAAAGTGCTAAATATCGAATATATTGTCTTTTCCCAGATGCCAGCTACATATTTGGGTGCGAATCTTTTCTAATTATATGATATTATAAAGGTGCTAAATATTGAATATATTGTCTTTTCCCAGACGCCAGATAGATACTTAACTGCGAATCTCTTCTAATTAGATGATATTACCAAAGTGCTAAATATTCAATATATTGTCTGTTCTCAGACGTCAGCTACATATTTATGTGCGAATCTATTCTAATTAGATAATATTATAAAGGTGCTAAATATCGAATATATTGTCCTTTCTCCGACACGGTGTTACAGATATTTTAATCCGAATCTCTTCTAATTATAGTAGATTATAAAAGTGCTAAATAATGGATATTTAACTGCGAATCTCTTCTATTTAGTATAGATTATAAAAAGTGCTAAATATTGAATATATTGTCTTTCCCAGACGCCAGCTACATATTTAAGTGCGAATGTTTTCTAATTATATGATATTATAAAGGTGCTAAATATTGAATATATTGTCTTTTCTCAGACGCCAGATAGATACTTAACTGCGAATCTCTTCTAATTAGATGATATTATCAAAGTGCTAAATATTCAATATATTGTCTGTTCTCAGACGTCAGCTACATATTTATGTGCGAATCTATTCTAATTAGATAATATTATAAAGGTGCTAAATATTGAATATATTGTCCTTTCTCCGACACGGTGTTACAGATATTTTAATGCGAATATATTCTAATTAGACTAGATTATAAAAGTGCTAAATATTAGATATAGATGATATTAAAGTAACCCACTTTTCTGCCTACTGCGGAGTTTAGCAAAAATATCTGCACAATCATGTTTCAACAGATACGTTTAGATCTGTGATCTCATTTAGATTGACTTTTTTTTATATATGATAGGTAGTACCATTCGTATACGTTAATATTTTGGTTTTCTTTGTAGCAAATTGGGCTTGAGATCCTTGTGCCGTTACCGAACCACTTTGAGAAGCCCAAAACTTCAAACTGGCGAGAGAATGACGTCATCAGATTAGTATCACGTGTTCTGTATGCAAACCTGAGGGTGTGGATTTGCCATGTGTCAGTGAATGCAGCTGAAAGTACGGAGATATATGAAATCCAAAGCAAACTTTTACGATTATTTTTAGCGCACCTACGCTATACTTCAACGCCTCCTAACCATAAATAGAAATTGCCTCTTAATAAAATTGAAAGGATTGGAGATTACAGATGTCAAAGCCGGTAAGTTGGCGTTTGCATAGTTCCCTATGCTCCGTGTTGAATCAATTATTTTGCATGGTAGTAGTACGTTTACCAGATCAACTCTCTAAACTTGAACGCAATGCTGCAATGCGATCAATCAATCGTTCAATTGTATAGTGTGAACAAGTTGTGTGAACTGACATCATCTCTGAAGTAGTACATTATTATTAATTGTGGGGTACAAATTGAACAATTGAGTACCACATTAGCTGTTCCTACAGATGATCCATCCCTGTGTTCGGCATCGTACTCCATACGCCTAACCTACACACCAACACGGCTACCGCAGTTTGTAGGAGCTGTGTTATGTGAAGTATGCCGTGTTTTTGAGGACGATGAGTGGTTTGAGTAAGCTAAGAAAAGTCATTATATTACCCGAAAATAACATACTTTAACGCCTCAGAATAATAGTACCGAAGATTTAATCAAATGGGTTAATTGATCGCATTATACAAGAATACATTACTGAGGCGATATACAAGGTACAGTTCAGATACTACACTGTAAAAATTGGTGACATGTTTAACGTCTCAAAATGAAACATGATTTTGTCCCAACTTTTGGGACATGTGAGTACGTATATGTTTCATATTAAAACGGCTTCATGTTTCAAATTGAAACACGTGTCCTTTTCACATGAGTTAATGATGCCTCAATATGAGACATATCTTCAATACGCACGTGTTCGTTTGAAACATGTAACGTTCTACATTTTGAAACATGTTAGAGCCGACTACATGTTTCAAAATGAAACGTCTAAGCCCAAACATGACTTTGTCCCAACTTTTGAGACATGTCACAAGTGAAACGGATCTGTACATGTCTCAAACTGGGAAGTGTTTCAAAACAGTCTACAT
>JAVTVY010055068.1:0-30361 GCA_036873755.1 Hanleya hanleyi | reverse complement strand
TGGCAGACAGGTGTTCTACTAACTTGTTGGAGAAATTATTTTCTTCTCTCACCATCTTTGATTGAAATATCTCAAGAAAGCAAAGAAAAATATTCTGGGCTTGATATCCTAGGCCTTACTTTTTCTCCTATTGTCCTTTATTGGATTACCTCAACAAATTATATACCATTCATTTTGGAGCTCACTACATGTATATTGCACGTATACCTGTTTATTTGACATGCAACAATGCATGTTTTGTTGCATGTGTAATTTTGCCTTGACATTATCTCTCAAAAATAATGGAGAAATAATAACATTGTATCGAACTACAGAGAGATATTTGTCATTCTTTCTACAAAACTAATGCGAAGTTATCAGTCAGTTAGCTGAATGTGACCGGAGTGCTTGGGTTACCCTTCATTTTTTCTTATTCGTTTCAAAACACCACTTCACATCATATTATAAGACAATACAGGAAGACTATATGGTACAAATCAATAATACAGTATATCACATTTTAAACACAGTTTTCCTCTCAAATTTATGAAGATTATATCGATATGTTTTCAATTGGTGAACCTCAAAATTCTCTTGAGAAAGCAAATTCTGCTAATAATCCCTTTACCAAAATCTTCACTTCAAACCGTACTATCCATATATAATGGAGCATAGTTGACAGGGAATTTTACGGCGTCATGGCATAATGTCATTGTTATACTGTTTCCAGCCGTTACCATACAGACCCAGTTTACTATCGTCCGATTTCGCGGACTAGCTGTGTTTGTAAAACAATGGAACGTATAATGATTGCCTTGTTTGATACCCAGAAAGCGAAAAAAATACCTGCGGATATCCAATCTGGTTTCCTTAAATCAAAAGTACCATCGACCATTTAGCTACGTTAGGATTTTACATCAAGGACGCTTTCATCAAGAAGAATGAACGTGTAGATTCTATTTTTTTTAGATGACACTACGTGAAAATATGGGATTTTGAAATATCCTCACACTATGGGATTAATTGGTCGTTTTTATATCCAAGATTAAACAATAGGGAATCCCGGGTTCGTGTAGGTACAACCATGTCTGATCTGGCGATCAAGAACATGGTGTTCTTCTACAGGGCAGCAATTTATCTACTACTCTCTTTAGTATCAGGATCAGCAGCTTAGCCAGTTTTGAATACATGGGTTGAGGGTTCACTCTTTGTTGATGATTTCAACAGATCATGTAGTGAGAAAGTATACATAAAATTGAGAGAATGTTGCGGCACTTGTTTAAATAAAATCCGGACTTGGTGACTGGAAAATGGCTCAGTTTTCCAAACCCAAGGCAAGCTGTTTACACTTTTGCTGAAAGTATAAACCTCACAAAGATCCTGAACTTTTCTTAGATTGAACTGAAATCAAAGTGGTAAAACAAGTTAAATTGTTGGGGATCTTGTTTGTTAACCAATTAACGTTTTTATCCATATAGGAGGCCTAGAAGCTGAGTGCGCGAGAGTCCTCGAATTGCTGAAGGTGGTTACCAGCTAAAAGTGAGGCGGAGATCAGAAAACACGGTGCATGCAAGTTCAACTTTGACTTGTTAATCAAATTTTGCACCACGGATTAGGACTTCGTCTCGGGACGTTTAGAACCTACCCGAAGGAAAATTTCTATGTCGAAGCGGATAAATTTCTTTTGAAACTCCGAAGAATCAAACTGTCACTGCAATGTGTAACGAAATTGCTGTCTAATTGTTCAAACCCGGCAAAAATCGTTTTTTTGAGTCCCAGTACGTAGATCTGTATAAAAAAACTAGAATTAATCCACCTCTTGGAATTCGTATAATACCCCATGCATATTGTGGCAGTCGGTATTCCTGCAGTTAGTCAAACCGCCAGTAGATACACTGACGAAATTTAAAAAAGCCTGACACACACAAGCTTGTGTACGAGCAAGAATATGAATCGCATGAGGCTCCATATACTGTTGGTTTCAAAGATGGTGACATATTCGTCAAAACAAAAGCCCATCGATTACCAAATCAGACTTATTTTTAGGCCATTGGGAGATATTAGGTCCAGGTCCAGCAAAGAAAATGTCATTCTCACATTCAAGGTCATTCCCCCATGCAATTAAGAATGTATCTTCAACTCATTCCTCCATCCTGAACATTCTAAGAGTATCTAACCGAATAGTTGAACAACTCTATTGTGTTGTTGGCTACTCTGTCGTGTTGGTATCACAGGGAATACTGATGCTGATGCAAAGGCAAAAGGCATCCCTAGTTGACAAGTTTAATCATCCCGTATAGCGATTTCAGACCTTGTATCTGTGCCTATAAGAGAAAACAGTTCCAGTGTTTATGGGATGCTGAGTTTAGCAACAAACTTCATGCGTTTAAGTAAAATATAGGATACACTCATCTTAGCAGTCAGGAGTAGAATCGACCATACACAACTAACTCCCGAGCATTTATTGAGAAACTGAACCAGCCCCAATGTGTATCGCATGTCACGAGAAACTCACAGTTAAACATATTTTGACCAACTATATAAATTTTAAGGTTACAAGGGATTCTTTTTACCGAGCAGCTGATTTACAAGAGCTTTTTAGTCTGGTGAGAGAAGAATTGATTTTTTCCGTTATTCGGTATTCAGCCGTCGTTCATTAAACCCCAATCTAAATTGACATATTGTGGCAAGATATCTGAGTAGTGGTATACGCGTATCACAGACCTTACACCCCACCCAAATACACTCCCACTCACCGATCACCGTCATACGTCACTACTGATTTCTAATTGTATAGATTATAATTAGATTATATATACGTATAGTTATAATTTACCTAAATATATATATATAGTATAGACCTACATATGATATTATAAATACATTCTCCGAATTTATACGATAATCGTTAATAACGATTCATAGCACGGCGTATATTTTACTCTATATCGGTTTTACAAAAAGGGTGTTATTTCAATAAAAATATATATATGTAGTACAGATTTATGATATTATAAATAAATTCTCCGAATTTGTATGTTAACCGTTCATAAGAGTTTAAAAACACGGCGTATAATTTAGCCTGTATATTAGTTTTACAAAAAAGGCGTTATTGCAATCGGTCTATGGCGACATTTGATGTAGGTTAATAATTGTACAGTAAATATTGATTATAACTTCGCTGTATAGATAGGGCGGTCGGTGTTACCTATTACAGAATCGTATTGATTTTAGTACGTAACATTGTAAACATGTGAGACTGTGAAGGGGTTGATGGCGTAAGAGCTGCTACACCTATCTATGGATGGTATATTTATTATCACTGGATACCAGCTGTAACTGACCATCGTCCATATAAAGTCATATCGAAACGACTCTGGACTATAGCCGAAAGAAAGAAGAACACAACTTCGGTTGTTAAAGTTCAAAGTATATATTTATTTATACAAATTAATTTAGTAATGATAGTTTCAAAACGAAAATACAAACTAAGCATAGCGATAATCCTAGTACCCAAACGTCAATTTCATTGCCATAACCCTATGAAAAGGCTGAGGGTATATCTTTTTTCTTTTTTTCTTTTTCTTTTTTCTTTTTTTTTTCTTTCGATCTATGTGACTTTATGGATTCCAAGTGATATCTGAACGATAGCAATACTATAATACAACAAATCAATATAAACATTCAGTACAACCCCGTTTTCAAACAAAGAATTCCGCGTCCACACGACAAACTCTACAACAACCTCTGAGCATGCATACAAAAGGCCTTGTATCATCTAGTAGCAGATTATAAATAAATTTTGAACATTTTTGATAAATTAATTTATTTTTAGTCTGGGAGTTAGAAATTATTCTCAGTTTTCCCAGCTGTTTATTTAATGAATTAGTTTCCAGATGTAACTTTATATTGGCGATGACGGCAAAATATAAAAGAAAAGTGTATGTTTGCAAGTTATATTTTGCTTTAAATGTATTAAAAGAGAGGAATTTGTTATCTTCATCAATTATGTCGTTGATATATTTTACTCCCTCGGATTGCCATTTAGTAATTTCTTCCCAGTTTGTCCGGCGAGCAAAATCAAACAGTCAAAAATTGGAAACATGCCTATTTTTAAAATCTTCTTTAATGCAGACGCGCCATGCAATAAATAACTCTTTCCAAAACGGATGGCTAATTCCATTAATAAATTCTAGAAGACCAGTGTGGCTTAGATCCCAGGCATCTGTGCCGATGGGTTTTAAAATAACATTAAGTAACTCTTTATAGAAACCTGTGAACTCAAAAGAACGTTTTATCCACTTTATTTTTAAATATGCTGCAAATGATGGAATGTGTGGAAGCTCCAAACCGCCATCGCCTTTTTTACAAATAATTGTTTTTCTTTTTATTTTATCGGGGCCCCCACCCCAGATGAAGTGGCAGAAAACCTTTTCTATTTCTACAAAGAAATCATTAGATGGATTTGGTAGGACACTGAGTAAGTGGATCATAATTGGAAGTACCAGCGTTTTAATTATTGTTACTTTACCAATGGGTGTAAGACTGCGTCTAAACCAACTTCCTAATAGTCGTTTGACATTCTGTATTTTTTCAGTATAATTCAAGCTTACCATTTCTTCGAGATTTGTGGAGAATCGAATTCTCAGAAGTTTGAACCCACCAGGGTCCCAATTTATTCGAAAGTGGGGACATATCTTAACTTGACTGCCTTTCATACTTCCAATTCAAATTAATTGCGACTTGGCATGTTAATTTTCAAACCCGAACATCTAGCAAATTCGTTGAATATTCCTAAAGCTCTTGCCAAAGATTCCGTTGATCCGTCCATTAATAGTGTTGTATCGTCCGCGTACTCCAAAATTTTTAGTTCAGAATCTTTAATTCGAATTCCTTTTATATCTTTATCATTTTTTATCTTGATGGCTAATACTTCGGCGGCCAAAATGAAAAGATATGGTGACAAGGGGTCGCCCTGTCTACAGCCAAGTTCAATGTCGAAGAAATCTGAAAGGGTATATCGATAACGAATACAACGATACGCCCTGGTGGCGAAATCAACTAATCAAAAGGTTTGATCGGTTGTCTTGTGTACTTGCGCGGCAAAAGTCTGTTTATTAAGAATTTCCGCATCTCAGCGGAAGATTCTTCCGCTTCATCGTTTGATAAGTCTTCTTCCTCACGCATCCGTTTCTTAGTCGCCATTACTTTCTGATGAATCGGGTGCTTCCGTAGTTTTCGCCATAACCGTAAATTACGAACGTAAATATTTCGGAAACTTGTCTGTATTCTGGGTAAAAGCTTGTCATATGACATCTGATGCGCAATTGGTTGCTTCATTCCGTCTTCTTCGTAAACTTCCGCAAGGTCGTTTATATCAGATTCATGATCATCAATCGCTTTATCCGCGAAGAGATTCCACAAACACACGTCATTCTCGACATCATCATCATCATCATCCGTAACTTCTCCGTCGTCATCATCGTCACCATTACTTTCATCATCATCACCATCATTGCCATCATCATCACCATCATCATCATCATCGGTGTCAGTAGCGTTGGTATCATTTTGATCATCAGGGTAGCCAAAAGTTTGATCTGAAATACATTTATTTTTACCATTACTACCGGAAGTGGAAAATTTGTCCCCATGGACAATACCTCCGCCCGCATGGTAATACGTCTCAAGGTTACTCGAAGTTCCCAGGGTTGATGTGTTATACATATTATCCCTATCGACGCATGGACAAGCCCCGGTTTTCACATGTTTTAACATGTTGGATCGATTGGCAACACGAGAGCATCCATAACATTGAGAACTCATGTCTGCTTTAAAACGACCGTACCACACTAGTCACACGTCATTTGAGTTGGCATCGCCGGAAGTGACATCATCACCTGAATTGACCCCTCAGAAATCTAGGAAAGTCCACGAAAGTCCATGAAAAGTCCTTAAAAGTTCACAAAGTCCATGAAAAATCCTTAAAAGTCCACGAAAATCCATGAAAATGCCTCAAAAGTCCATAAAAGTCAATGAAAAGTCCATGAAAAGTCCCTCACTCACTCACGCAATCACTCACTCTCACTCACTCACTCACTCACCCACTCACTCACGCAATCACTCACGTAATCACTCACTCACTCACGCAATCACACTCACTCACTCACTCACTCACTCACTCACTCACTGATTATCTCCCCTGATTTATACCGGAAGTGACCCTTGACCCCTGCGTATGTGCACAATACCGGATACAACTGGTGCAGGCTAAATCATTCCGTATTGCGTACTAAGAGAGAGAATAGATAAAATGCAAATGAGACGGCATTCTCTTGACTGCTCACATGGCCACTTGACAATTGAGATGGTCATTCAGAAAAGTCAAAGTCACTATATATTGGAGAGCATGCCATCAATATGAGAAGACGCTGAACGTGGTTGTTAGGGACAACAGATTTATATTAATACTTACACCACATGATGGAGTTGATGGCTCAGAAAATCTCATTTTAGCCCAATGTAATACTTTTAGTTTTGTATGTACCGATAAGAGAATGATCAGAAATATTACCAGCCACAAATAGCAAGCGTCAGATTCGAAATCCAATAATCAGCTGTGGTCCATAAAAAATATATGCGTCAATAATCGAAAGACCTATTTCGTATGACTGTTAGTACCAGTTCCAAATGTGTATGGAATTAAAATAATAAAAAAACACAAGATGATTTCCTTCGATACACCTTTTATTATCCATCAGTTTGTATTAAATAGTTCCATAAAAAAACTAAAGCTATTTTACTCGTTCCAGTTGTATCCCAAAATGATTTTATGGAGTCAACATCAGCAGGCATTTTACCCCACCTAATCCTAATCGTCCCTGCATATTATTTATTCTCTTTATCCACTTGTAAGACGTAACGCCACCAACGAAGTTCAAAACAACGTATTGCACACATGGCAGTATGACTAACGTCACAGGACCTACGAATTAGGGTAGGCATTAGGACTCCGACGCACACTGGACTCTTGGAAATCCCCGCCCCAAGTTGAAATCCTGCCTATATTAAGATGGGCACAGCCCAAGTCAGAATCACCAGTGATTTTAATCAAATATCACCAGAAATTTTCATCAAAAGTAGGTCAGCACAGAACTTGCTGGTAACAGTCCCCTAATGCACCTTCATGCAAAAACTCAAGATTCTAATGCCAACGGTTCTCTTTATTTTGTCGACGAAAGGATTCGGATGGACTCACTCACTCACTGACTGACTACCGGACAATTTGCTCATGGTAGCCTACTTCGTAGGAAAAGTTTGGTTGAGAATGTCATCTTACAAAAAAAGCAATCAAAAAATTACCAAGCTTTTTCTATCACGGGTATCGTAGGTGATAATAAGTCAATTCTTTAAAGTTGAATCTAATCTGAAACTGTCCCCTAAATAGGTCAATATAACAGAGATGGTTGCCACAGTGTAAAACACACCTATCTTGTGTGGCGTACCCTTCTCATCCTTCCTATTAGTGGCAAGCAGAGACGAACATTTTCTCTGTAAATCCTAACAGTTGCAGCACGAGCAGAGCGCATGTTAACCCCCTCATCATGACAGATCCTTTATTATCTGACACAAAAACCACCGGCCACTTTGGGTATCATTTCATGCTCAGCAAAATATGACCAAACTATAGAGCCATAAATTTAGGTTTAACATTGAAACATGGCAGTGTGACTAACGTCACAGGACCTACGAAATAGGGTTTGATATAATTTAAGTGTGTACTCGAGAGATGACTTGGGGGCCCTGTGTGCTACCATGAGAGAATTTATATAGCATCTCTAAATTGACAGTGGGAACTATTAACTTTTCCAGATGTCATCGCTGGTGAGTCGTTAGCATAGCAACTATTATCGCCCTCAGTTTCTATTACCATGGGCACTGATCAGCCCAGCAGTACAGCACGAGGTGTTGGGAGGAGAGTCCGAGAGAGCGGGGCACACCCCCCACCCCTCTTCTCGGCATTAGGAGATTTTTTTCAAATTAGCGTAGGGAATGGTGCTCTGTCAGAGCAGTTGAGAAGTAAATGTTTCAAGTCCCAAAATAAGACCGGAAACTGGAAAAGAAACACAAATTTGAAGTGAGAACGGTCAAGATCAGAGATTTGTTAGAATGCAAGAATCAAAAGAGAGCCATTCTCCATGGATATATTTATTTGGCATTCAACTTCAAGGTACCTCATCTGAAGAGAGTACATAGTAATAATCAATGAACAATAAAGCACACACGAAAAAAATAAACAACTGGTTATAGGTTACTGAATTTAAAACACAACGATGATCTTATTATTGATCTCTTCAGTAATAACAGATAATAGGGTCATTGTTGTGTTTAAATTTAGTAATTTCTCTCATAAAATCCAGTAATTTTTTATTTCTTTTTGAGGTAGAACATTTTTTAACTAATGACTGAACTGAAGAAATTATGCAATGTTGTATAGGCTGGATATATAAAACGTGCAGTATAATATGCCTTCAACGGAATTCCAAGACCAGCAAATGAGTGAAAACGGATACCATCGGAATCATGCCGAGAAAACCTATAGGGGTGGGGCTTGGTTTGGCCGGCCACGCTTATCAGCAGCTACCCGAATTATATTTCAATAAACGTGGTGACTGGGAAGCCCGTCTCCCTAAATTTAGCCCTCACAGCTGTTTTGATACAAAACTGCCTCGGATCAAATATCCAGTGTCACCCTCGCTCAGAAAAACTGGACCAACAATTCTAACATGTGCTCTAGGCCTGCATCACCGTCAGCGGAGTATTTGCGTTCTAACTGGGCCTACACATGTATTTTGTAATTTAACATCCGAAGACAATCTGATGAACTTTGCTTTGGAGATCCTTTTCGTAACGGTTTTGTAGTCTTTCAATATTAAACCATGCGGCCTACACGAAGCGAGCGAAGACCACCTCAACGATATGGGTGGGAAGATGATGATGAAAATGTGAAGATCAAGAATGAAAGACAAGCCAATAAGTGTGCAAATTACTGTTATATATATAAAAATACCAGAAGTGTGCATGACGGGTGGGGAGGAGTGTGTACTTTTAGTACGGTACAATAACGTTTCTGCCCCCCCCCCGTAGGCCTATATGCAGAGTGGAAGAAATGCTGTCCATCTTATACTATAATCAATCAGTCAAACAATCATTATTGCACAACTTTAGATAAATCCAACATACAAGCAACATATAAAGGAGCACAGTTGTGCTAATACTAACGGTAATACCAGCAACATATATGATGGTTATATTATAACGGCAAAATGCTGCAGTGATAGAATACATATAGGGTGTCTGTTCGAACACATTTGTACTATTTCAAGGATGATGCTAATATTATTTTCTATACTACGTTAACTTCATGTTCGAGTTCCGTAAGCTAAAATTAATATTACAAAACAGAGCCTCACATTTTTATTTTAACATACTTGTCCTTACCGTATTCCTTTTCACTAATACCCAATGATAGGTAATTATAAAATCTGTGTTCTAATTTTTTTTAATCTTATTTTGTAATGGGAGTAATATCGTAATAGGTACAGATATTACTCCGTCTTCTAAATATCAAATCGCATATTGTTGTTCTGTGATTCGCAAATGTGACAAAATCCACACATGCCCCGATGATCACATTGAAAATAGTCCAGCCTCACATGATCGGAATAAGAAAGCAGGAAGAGTGGTTGAAGGTTATTTAACTATTACTAAATTGTAGGCCTAAGTTTTAGAATCTGAAGATTTGACCTTAAAAGTTCAGCTTGATAGGGCCATGTGTTTCTGGCTCAGGCCAGGGTATCAGTCTTCATCGGAATAGGGTCGCCTTAATATGGTGTATTTTTATACCACCGCCACGCGCTCTGTAAATGGATACCATCACATGTGATTAGGGGTCTGTCTTGAATCCAAGCCCTGTTTTCTCGGCATGTGTGTCAACATTACAGTGAGGCTAAAAATAGATTACTCCAGAATCTCCAGTTTAATACTAGATTCAAGTGTACTGTTCAACTAGCCATATTATAGATATCTCATAGTACATGTAGATCTAATAGACTGATTACGACGTACGAGCGAGCGCACACATGCTTTTTTCCTACGAAGTAGGCTACAGATCGCAAATTGTCCGGTAATGAGTGAGTCAGTCAGTCAGTCCATCCGAATCCTTTCGTCGGCAAAATAAGGAGAACCATTGACATTAGAACCTTGATTTTTGGCATGAACGTGCATTAGGGCATTGTTATCAGCAAGTTCTGATCTGAAATAATTCTGATTAAAATTAGATTGATAATTAACACTTCCGTATATTGTTATATATATGTAAGCTGTAGCCTGTAACGTGTATCCTGTTTCACATCCAAACATGTCATCATTGCCAAGAAAACTGTGGTTCGTTTTGCTCCAGCGTTTTATCGCATTTAATGAGTAGGCCTATCAGTTACTCTCCGGCTAAAAATACCCTACTGCATATATAATATAGATATAATTAAAATATATTTTGGAAGCTGACGTCTTAGAACAACAACAACGACCACCGAAAGCCAACAAATACCCTGACGCTTCTGTGAGAAGAAGTTTTTCAAAGTTGCTTGGCGCTTCTGACAATGATTTATAAAATACATGTACATGTAAAGTGATACTCGTGGCTCGGTAAAACTTCGCAGCAGACGAAATAACAACCTCCATTCTCCGATAAAATGATTTGCTTCCTTCATGCATCGTGGCATATACAGCTCGGGAAGCGTGCCGCGGACTATTAGGGAAAACATGGCGGAGCTACCTGAAAACGTATAATGCCGACATATTTTGGCAAGTACCATTAAAGTTACTGATATTTTCGAGTGCTGGGTGCATAATTTTTTTTTTTTTTTTTGCTTTAGTGCTGGGCGGCCGAAGTTAGTCCCAGGCGCTTAAAAGTCACAGTGAAGTGTACAGTCAAGGGTTCCCGATGGGCATGACAGTGCACTCGAGTCATCAATAAATAATAAAAAAATAATTATAAATTAAATTTTCATCAGAATTCGATCAGCTCAGAACTTGCTGGTAACAATGCCCTAATGCACATTCATGCCAAAAATCAAGGTTCTAATGTTAACGGTTCTCCTTATTTTGCCGACGAAAGGATTCGGATGGACTGACTCACTCACTCACTCACTCATTACTGGACAATTTGCGATCTGTAGCCTACTTCGTAGGAAAATGGAGGATCGTGTCTATATCCAATTAGACAATAGGGCGGACCTTCATTAGTCTTATTCTCTCTGTCTTTGTCTCTGATCAGTGATACTTCAAAATCCTCATGGGGTTCATATGAACAGACTCAATCAAAGGGTGACTGAGATACATCATTCTCTAGATGACGGCTTTACAACGAATATCATATGGATTAAGAATACTGATCAGCGATACGGATTTGATATTTTTGGTAGATGATGATGTGTTGCCGGCGTCATTGAAAACTGTTGACCGCTTCTCTCTTGCAGGAAACTAGCCTATGTTTAGCCCACCCTCACCAGTTGGTGGGCTGTTCAAATCTCTTTTCGTCCGTGGTCCGTCGTCCGTCCGTCGTCCGTCCGTCAGTCCGTCCGTAAACAATTCTTGTTATCGCGATTTCTCAGAAACTACGTTATGGATCTTTCTCAAATTTGGTACACAGGTTCCCCTTGGTGTCTAATTGTGCAAGATATCGTTCCTGGTCCGATTCAAAATCCAATATGGCCAACAGTCAGCCATCTTGGATTTCCCCATGAAACCGTGTTATCGCGATTTCTCAGGAACTACTCCATGGATCTTTCTGAAATTTGGTACACAGATTCCCCTTGGAGTCTGGTTGTGCAAGATACCTTTTCTGGTCCGATTCGAAATCCAATATGGCCACCAGGCAGCCATCTTGGATTTCCGCATGAAACTTTGTTATCGTCATTTCTCAGAAAGTACTGCATGGATCTTTCTCAAATTTGGTACACAGGTTCCCCTTGGGGTCTACTTGTGCAAGATACCTTTTTCTGGTCGGATTCGAAAATCCAATATTGTCACAAAGCAGCCATCTTGGATTTCCCCATGAAACCTTGTAATCGCGATTTCTCAGGAACTACTGCATGGATCTTTCTCAAATTTGGTACACAGGTTCCCCTTGTGGTCGAGTTGTGCAAGATACCTTTTTCGTTCGACTCGATAATCCAATATGACCATCAGGCAGTCATATTGGATTTCCCCATGAAACATTATCGTCATTTCTCAGGAAGTACTGCATGGAGAAGCAAAGTAACTCCGAATAAACTTAATAAACGCATGGCGACAGTCTCAATATTTCGACAAAATTTTATTTGTCATCTCCAGGATGTGATCTAACAGCAGTTACAGGCTCTTATATACAAAACGACTAACAAAGACTGAAATGGTTCGATACACAAACTTAGAGGGCAATAGCCAATCAGATGATATGTGAACATAACAATTAAGGTAAACATGAGTGGCAAATAGACATGACAAGGAATACACACACCACATAGGCCTGACAATACACAATCGAAATGGCAATAGTTTGATAAGGATAATAGATACGGGTGGTGATTTATTGAGGTGTGTGAATGTGTATAGAGTGGCAGCAGAAATGTCAATCAGGGGAATAAACACAAGTGAAACAAAGATTAGAAAAAATGTATTAAGTTGATTAGAGAAACGTAACAAAGGTACCTAAGATTGAAATCGGAAATAAGATATAGAGAATTGGATAGTTACAGAACGGGAAATGCTGAACTATATGGGCGAACTATATTGGGCTATTAATTAACAAGACAAGAAATACACACACCACAGAAATGCTGGATGGTTGTATTATCTTATCTAAACAGTGATTGATGGAATAAAATATATAAAAATTGAAATTGGAAACAAAATACCAAAATAATAAACAGTAGTCTACCTGAATAACTGTAGCTCGTTCGAAGCTTTTACACCACTGTTAAGTTTACTTGATTTACCTAATAGATTAGAAGGTATTCCATATTGTCCATTGTCCTCAGTCTTATTGTCTAACACTAAAGTTATCGACTCCGCGGATCACTGGAATGTCTTGTTATTTAAGGAAGCCCTAGCTATTCGGCGCTCAAATCCTAAACTTAACAGTGGTGTAAAAGCTTCGAAAGAGCTACAGTTATTCAGGTAGACTACTGTTTATTATTTTGGTATTTTGTTTCCAATTTCAAGTTTTATATATTTTATTCCATCAATCACTGTTTAGATAAGATAATACAACCATCCAGCATTTCTGTGGTGTGTGTATTTCTTGTCTTGTTAATTAATAGCCTAATATAGTTCGCCCATATAGTTCAGCATTTCCCGTTCTGTAACTATCCAATTCTCTATATCTTATTTCCGATTTCAATCTTAGGTACCTTTGTTACGTTTCTCTAATCAACTTAATACATTTTTTTCTAATCTCTGTTTCACTTGTGTTTATTCCCCTGATTGACATTTCTGCTGCCACTCTATACACATTCACACACCTCAATAAATCACCACCCGTATCTATTATCCTTATCAAACTATTGCCATTTCGATTGTGTATTGTCAGGCCTATGTGGTGTGTGTATTCCTTGTCATGTCTATTTGCCACTCATGTTTACCTTAATTGTTATGTTCACATATCATCTGATTGGCTATTGCCCTCTAAGTTTGTGTATCGAACCATTTCAGTCTTTGTTAGTCGTTTTGTATATAAGAGCCTGTAACTGCTGTTAGATCACATCCTGAAGATGACAAATAAAATTTTGTCGAAATATTGAGACTGTCGCCATGCGTTTATTAAGTTTATTCGGAGTTACTTTGCTTCTGCATTATGCCAAGCTTATCAGTGGATCAACACGATACTGCATGGATCTTTCTCAAATTTGGTACACAGGTTCCGCTTGGGGTCTAGTTGTGCACGATAGCTTTTCTGGTCCGATTCGAAGATCCAATATGGCCACCAGGCAGCCATCTTGGATTTCCCCATGGAAATTTGTTATCGTCATTTCTCAGGAACTACTGCATGGGTCTTTCTCAAATTTGGTACACAGGTTTCCCTTAGGCTCTCGTTATGCAAGATACATTTTCTGGTCCGATTCGAAAATCCAATATGGCCACCAGGCGGCCATCTTGTATTTTCCCATGCAACCTTGTTATCGTGATTTCTCAGGAAGTACTGCATGGATCTTTCTCAAATTTGGTACACAGGTTCCCCTTAGGGTCTAGTTGTGTAAGATACCTTTTGCGGTCCGAATCGAAAATCCAATCTGGCCACAAGGCGACCATCTTGGATTTCCCCGTGAAACCTTGTTATGGCAATTTCTCAGGAACTACTGCATGGATCTTTCTCAAATTTGGTACACAGGTTCCCCTTGGGGTCTGGTTGTGCAAAATTACTTTTCTGGTCCGATTCAAAAATCCGATATGGCCACAAGGCAGCCATCTTGGATTTCCCCATGAAACCCTCTTATCGCGATTTCTCAGGAACTACTACATGGATCTTTCTCAAATTTGGTATACCGGTTCCCCTTGGGGTCTAGTTGTGCAAGATACCTTTTCTCGTCCGATTCGAAAATCCAATATGGCCACCAGGCAGCCAACTTGGATTTCCTCATGAAACTTTATCGTCATTCTAAGGAAGTACTCCATGGATCTTTCTCAAATTTGGTACACGGGTTCCCTTTGGGGTCTCGTTGTGCAATATACCTTTTTTGGTCCGATTCGAAAATCCAATATGGCCACCAGGCAGCCATCTTGGATTTCCTCATGAAACTTTATCGTCATTCTAAGGAAGTACTGCATGGATCTTTCTCAAATTTGGTACACGGGTTCCCTTTGGGGTCTCGTTGTGCAATATACCTTTTTTGGTCCGATTCGAAAATCCAATATGGCCACCAGGCAGCCATCTTGGATTTCCCCATGAAAATTTGTTATCGTCATTTCTAAGGAACTACTGCATGGATCTTTCTCAAATTTGGTACACAGTTTCCCCTTAGGCTCTCGTTATGCAAGATAACTTTTCTGGTCCGATTCGAAAATCCAATATAGCCACCAGGCGGCCATCTTGGATTTTCCCATGCAACCTTGTTATCGTGATTTCTCAGGAAGTACTGCATGGATCTTTCTCAAATTAGTACTCAGGTTCCCCTTAGGGTCTAGTTGTGTAAATACCTTTTCCGGTCCGAATCGAAAATCCAATCTGGCCACAAGGCGACTTCTTGGATTTCCCCGTGAAACGCTGTTATGGCAATTTCTCAGGAACTACTGCATGGCTCTTTCTCAAATTTGGTACACAGGTTCCCCTTAGGGTCTAGTTGTGCAAGATACCTTTTCCGGTCCGAATCGAAAATCCAATCTGGCCACAAGGCAGACATCATCGATTTCCCCATGAAACCCTCTTATCGCGATTTCTCAGGAACTACTACATGGATCTTTCTCAAATTTGGTATACAGGTTCCCCTTGGGGTCTAGTTGTGCAAGATACCTTTTCTCGTCCGATTCGAAAATCCAATATGGCCACCAGCCAGCCATCTTGGATTTCCCTATGAAACGTTATCGTCATTCTAAGGAAGTACTGCATGGATCTTTCTCAAATTTGGTACACGGATTCCCTTTGGGGTCTCGTTGTGCAATATACCTTTTTTGGTCCGATTCGAAAATCCAATATGGCCACCAGGCAGCCATCTTGGATTTCCCCATGAAAATTTGTTATCGTCATATCTAAGGAACTACTGCATGGATTTTTCTCAAATTTGGTACACAGTTTCCCCTTAGGCTCTCGTTATGCAAGATACCTTTTCTGCTCCGATTCGAAAATCCAATATGGCCACCAGGCGGCCATCTTGGATTTTCCCATGCAACCTTGTTATCGTGATTTCTCAGGAAGTACTGCATGGATCTTTCTCAAATTTAGTACACAGGTTCCCCTTAGGGTCTAGTTGTGCAAGATACATTTTTCGGTCCGAATCGAAAATCCAATCTGGCCACAAGGCGACCATCTTGGATTTCCCTGTGAAACCTTGTTATGGCGATTTCTCAGGAACTACTGCATGGGTCTTTCTCAAATTTGGTACACAGGTTCCCCTTGGGGTCTGGTTTTGCAAGATTACTTTTCTGGTCCGATTCGAAAATCCGATATGGCCACAAGGCAGCCATCTTGGATTTCCCCATGAAGCCTTGTTATCGCGATTTCTCAGGAACTACTGCATGGATCTTTCTCAAATTTGGTATACAGGTTCCCCTTGGGGTCTAGTTGTGCAAGATACCTTTTCTCGTCCGATTCGAAAATCCAATATGGCCACCAGGCAGCCACCTTGATTTCCCCATGAAACTTTATCGTCATTTCTCAGGAAGTACTGCATGGATCTTTCTCAAATTTGGTAAACGGGTTCCCCTTGGGGTCTCGTTGTGCAAGATACCTTTTCTGGTCTGATTCGAAAATCCAATATGGCTACCAGGCAGCCATCTTGGATTTCCCCATGAAACTTTGTTATCGTCATTTCTCAGGAAGTATTGCCTGGATATTTGTCAAATTTGGTACACAGGTTCCCCTTGTCGTCTAGTAGTGCAAGATACCTTTTTCTGGTCCGATTCGAAAATCCGATATGGCCATATGGTCATCTTGGATTTTCCCATGCAACTTTGTTATCGTGATTCCTCAGGGAGTAGTGCAGGGATCTTTGGCAAATTTGGTACATATGTTTTTCCTGGGGTCTGGTTGTGCAAAATACCTTTTCCGGTCCGATTCGAAAATCCAAAGCGGCCACCAGGCGCCCATCTTGAATTTCCTAATGAAACTTTGTTATCATGATTTCTCAAGAAGTACTGCATGGATCATCCTCAAATTTGGTACACAGGTTCCCCTTATGGCCCAGTTGCGCAAGATACCTTTTTTTGGTCCGATTCGAAAATCCAATATGGCCACCAGGCGGCCATCTTGAATTTCCCCCTTGAAACATTGTTATCGTGAATTCTCAAGAAATATTTCATGGATGTTTCTGAAATTTGGTACACAGGTCCCATATGGGGCTTAGTTGTGCAAGATACCTTGTTTGGTCCGATTCAAAAATCCAAGTTACACTTCAAATTAATACGGTATTCCCGAGTTGTGACGTTGCATCACAAGAGTCGGCGGATCAAACGGTGCGGCATATTCTATATATACTCTATATCCACACCTTCACCTTCCATGTCAAGGAGTTATTCGGAATTAAATGTATTTCTTCAAATTTTAAATCAGTTTTCTTTAGTCCATGCAGTTGCAAGTGAACTGCCCCACCCTTTCGTCTGCTGGCGGGTCGGCTACATGAAGGGACGTCACTCTTGTGACTCAACGTCACAACTCGACAACTGTAGACTACTGCATGTTTCGATCCAAGGGAGATAATCAGGATTCAGGCAATTTCGAAGTTTCAACATTACTGCGCGGACCGGATCCCTCCAGTATTAAGTATTGTACCATCTTAATATTTTCGAGCATAGTATCTTAAAAGAGGTATCTCAAACTAGCCCAGTTAACAGAACAGAATTAGCATTCGTTCCTAATTATAAAATCTTAAGTATGTTCCATAGCTCATGCCAAAGTGTCAAAAAGAGTTGTCTTCGCTTCCAGTGCCAAATGATGACACGTGCAAAAAAATAAATAAAATGTACATTCATTTCCAGACTAGTTTTGCTCATTTCTCTTGTATTATAACAACCGATATAAGTACAGCTGCTAGAAATCTTGAAACTCCTGAAACTTAGATTATATCTTGGTGTTTTTAGTGTACCTTTTTCGACCTGTTTCACTAAGATTCGAAATTCTGTAAACAAAATTACAAATCAATCGTTTGTTCTTAGTAACAATGGACAAAAAGATCCTCTTGTCATTAGCTTACAATTATCGGACAATGGTAGGCGCCAAGATCCTTCAGGATCTCTCGTTTTATATATACTGTGGTTGTCTTCTTGAATTTGGTGCTAATGTTGTTATATGGAATGTGGAATAGGACTTTGGATTATGGACGCGGATATTCTTTAATGGACGACGGTTGGATAATGAGTGAAGGAACATACCTTAATTATAATACGGATTGATGATAAAATTTTCATGATTCTAGGCGTCAGATCCGGCAATAAATACTGAGCCGTCATCCACACAAGAATTTCCGCGTCAACAATATAAATACCACTTACATACGACTGTTAGCATCAATTTAGAATATAGATGAAATTTTTAAAAACCGCAACCTGGTTTACTCCATGAGAAAAACGGTTAACACTTTTCAACGATGACAGCAAGATATCATGATATTGTTTACATAAAATTCTTATCACTGACCAGTATTCTTCAACCAATTGAATTTCCAGCTCGTTTTCTAGAGAATGATGTATCTCATTATCAGTCACGCTCCCATTGTAACTTCATTGGAACACCATGGATATGTTCAGGGGAGGAGTCAGTGAGCAGTAGAGTTTAACGTCGTTTTCAACCTTGATTCAGTCATATCACGACGGTGCCTACATTTGCCAGAACACGAGAGTGCTCAAAGTTCCTATTACCCTGGACACTGATCAGCCCAGCCAGTACAGCAGTCGGTCACCCATCCAAGTATTGACCGAGCTTAACGTTGCTTGACTTCGGTGATCTGACGAGAACCGGTGTGTCCAACGCTATAAGCCGTACCTATGTTCAGACCCGCTATCTGTGCTTATGGGAGAATGCTGTTTCAATCTTTATGGGATGCTATGGATAATAACAAACTTCATAAGTTCCAAAAAAATGTAGGTTATACTCATCTGAGCAGCCATGATCAGACGAACAAGCCATGATCAGACGATTTAGAATCGGCCATACACGTTTAGCTCACGAACATTTACTAAAAAAATGACCAGCCCCAAGGTGTATTCCATGCCACGAAGATCTCAAAGTGAAACAAATTCTGATCGACTGTATAGATTTTAAGATTCAGTTTGTGGAGCAGCTACTTTGAAGATCTTTTTGGTCGGGTAAAAGAAGATTGTATTCTAAGTTATTTCAGAAAAATCGGTTTGTTGTATAAATTTTATTATTATACCTCATGTAAATTCGTAATGTTTTCATTGGTTGACAGCCTGTCACGTGTCATACTACAAATCGTGATGTTCAGTGATGATGCAGTCATATCTTGCCTTACCGTTGAATAAATGTCATGTACCACGGCAGAGCGTTGAACATGACATTTGTTCCACGGCGACATCTGTCGGACCAGGAGTTGCCTCCCATAGTGCGCGCGCCAACACACTCCCCGAGACGAAGATTGATGTGCGTCAGCTCGTTGGTGATAGAAATTAGTGAGTGTGATTAGTAATTGACTGAAATAAATTTGGCATCTTTTGAGGCACGTTAGATCACCGAGAACGTTACCCATCCAAATTATGCGATTGAGTCGACAAACAAGCCGAGATCGAACAGCCGATCTTGACGCGGCGTTTTGAAATCAACAACGGTCGCGCAGTGTTGAACACGATATGCTTATTTCACCGTACCATCCTCATTCACATGATTATAAAGTCTCTATTTTATTCTAATAGGACATTCGGTATAATAAAACAACTATTGCATGTTATAGGGTGGAACATCACGATTTGTAAGCTCTCGACAAGTGATGCACAACTCGCGCTGTGCGCTTGTTGCACATCACTTGCCTCGATCTGACAAATCGTGATGTCCCACTCTATAACATGCAATAATTGTATAAGGTATGTACATGTTTTTTATGTGGTATGTTGATTACTTCTAGATTGTTTGGTTGTTAGCTTGTTTTTGCTAGAATACATCGAATTTTATTTGGTTCTCGCTACATAGCTGAAATATTGCTGAACGTGACGCATGCCTGCATTGTAAATGTTTATTACCAGTATAATGCGACACACACATCGTTTACTCGTACACACGCGTTTTCCCCAAGCTGTAACCATCATGGTCCGACATTGGTAAACATATGGTACATCATATATTGACAAACGGTTTTTTCACCGCCAATGTAGGAGCGTGTGGGTGTGGACAAACGATGTACCAATTTCGTTCGGTCCATCATGGCGTGGCAAACATTTGGACCAATATATGTTTTCACTCCGAAAGCCGCAGTTTGGTATTTATGACGTCATTTATATCCCAGAATGCATAGCGTGTTTTCAATTCGCATGCGTGAGCAAATTGCTTCCTGTACCAACAACAACAACAACATTGCGGAGCTGCTGTTGTCGCTGTTGGCAGAAAACAAATGCTTAGAAGTCCGCATGGAGGCCTGAGCATCATCAAAGAAGTTTCCTGGTTGTTTTTAACCGAGAGCAGTGTCTTCAAGATCAGCATCTTCAACCTAAAGGTAATTTCTGGTGTCTAAGCGATCCTTTTTCACGGAACTTGAAGGTCAACTCATTCAGCAGATTCAGAACAGATTCAATTTCCAACGTACAATGTAGGCAAAATCGGCGGTACAGACGAACTGAAGGCCTATGGACGAGCCCAGACATATGATGGTAGAAAGCGAGCAGAATTATAAACCATTCACAATTATGTAACACCGCCACAGATAACCCCCCCCCTTCCACTAACATGAGAATAAGTGGCTAGTTCATCAAACTACCATGCAGTGTTTTCAGGAAAGTATACTTTAAGGAACCCGCAAAAACCTTAGTAGTCGGGTCTCCAGACAATGCACCCCTCTCCCCTTCCACTCCACATACATTTACAATAATGGAGGGTTACACCATCATGTATGATACTCTGTAAAACAACTGTATCCCGGTATACAAAATTGTATATCCACAAAAAATTGTGTACTGGTACACAAGATGTGTAGGTTTTCTTCAAAATTGTGTACCACTGGAACACAATTATTGTGGATGTGCAATTTTGTTACCGCGATTGTTTTTAGAGAGTACCTCCTTGAATTATATACAGCGACTGCGCCCATTAACATAAGCAGTCGATTCAGGCAGGGTTACGTAATTTTGAATGGTCTCTGAATTCACTATATTTCCACAAACAGCATAGTCTTATAAGTCAAAACACCATTGAAATACCTGGGATGTCCATCGCAACAACTTTATTTGAAAATGTAAATCATAACCAGTTATAAAGGCACTTCCCAAACAATACAGTGACGGTCTCCTCTGTGAGAAATAACAATCTGATGGGTTGAAGACCAAATACTGTCAGATATACTGCAATTATTCTGAAAGGTTGATTACGCTAGATGGTAGTGTAAGCTTACCAACCGATATTATTTCACGGTCTAACTGAACATCAAAGATAATGGACTAATATGCTCATGGGTTAAATTCACCGTCCTGCCATGCAAAATGACCCGAAACAGCAATTGTACCAGTGAATGTTCATTCATTCCCCACAAATGTTCAACATTGATAGTGGAAATAAGAGTAATTCTATTGAAGAACAAAAAATAACATTTTACAAAATGATTAATCATTATTACATTAAACTTTCATGAAAGATTTTCTTCTTTTTTTTAAGTAGACTATTCAAAAGAAAACTAAAAAATTGTTTCGTGATTGAAACTGAAAGAAACTTATTCAAAGTGATTGATACACAAATACATGTACATAGAACATTTTGTGCTGCGAGGTTGTTTGTACCAAAAAAATGGAATATTTGAGTTATGGTACACCAAAATGGAATAAAATAGAAACTCAAAAATCCATATTCATGTATATAGGTTTTTCACCAGTGGACCAGGAAGTGTTTGTCACTTTCTGTTTACACACCACCATCGTCTATCCAACTAATACAATATTATCTATGAAAGAATTCAAGGGATGATTGGCATAAAATACAACAGCATTTTGTTGTATTATACTCAGAATACTTCCAAGGCATCGTATGTCGTGGTTCCTCAATACCAGGGCCAATGAAGTAGTACTGTATATTAGTGCAAAATAGCTGCTTTAAGTTTCAAATGTGAAATATACTGTCTATCGATGGAGTAGGCGCATGTAATTTTCAGGCACACCTGTCAATCATAACCATAGCGGAGGTGATGCCCTAGGATAAATTTGAAATAAATCAGAATTTTCAACATTGGCTTACCCATCTCAAGACAATGTGCACATCGGCTGAATTACGGTCAGATGCAGGGTGTGTGAATTTAAACATTGAACTCGCGAATCCACAGTACATAACTTTATATCATGGCCAATTATATCAGTAGTTCCACTCACACTATCATTGTTGTAGGACCAGATATCAAGTATTGGGTCTTTCAAAGTGACTACTCTATATTTAGTATTTGTTAACTTAAACAAAGCCAATCTCAATTATTGCTGCATCTTTTAAAGTTGAAATGCAAAGGTTTTTAGATTCTTCTTTTAGTATTTTATATAACATGTATAAGTTGAATAATGATAAAAAATATCGGTATATCTGCTACCGGTACTTGATTTAATTTGAATTAGTTTTTCTGGTAGAATCTTTTGAAATGTTGGTTCCCCAAGCCCAGCTGACTTCCAATTTGCACACAATCATCACTACGTAATCTTTCCTTTCCTTACTTCCAGCCACCTGAAGACGGAACATTACAAGCATGGACATCCGACCTGTGACATAAAAAGGGTGAGTGAGTAGTAGGGTTTAACGTCGTTTTCAACCTTGTTTCAGTCATATCACGATAGTGCCTACATGTGCCAGTACATGAGAGTGCTCACAGTTCCTATTACCCTGGACACTGATCTGCCCAGCCAGTACAGCACCGGTCACCCATCCAAGTATTGACCTAGATGTGACATAAAATAGCCCAATGGGCTCCAATACCCCTCGGCCATGTCGGCTCTCAGTTATTGTCTAGTCATGCATTGAATACGATGTACTTTTAGAACTTTGACAACATCATGTATTGTAGGTTGACAAAAAGGTGATCTAATAGTGTTGACTAGTTCTATCATTTTAGAAATACATAGAAATTGAGCCAGGTCGGCTTTTGCCAAGGCCTTAATTGATGGGAAAATTTTGCGGTGAGGTTCTGGTAGAGCATAATCAAATCAAGTAGTTTGATCTTGGAAATACTGATCAAAGTCAATCATCTTCAACAATTATCTGGTCTATTCTAACTTAATTGCATATGGAACAAGATCTTATACACTTGAACATATAATTTGACCTTTTAACTTAGAATAGGTCAAGGTCAGTGATATTCAATAGACTTCAGGTTCAGGCATACATGGTATAAATTTGGACAAGGTAGATATACTCCTTCATGAAATATTGTACTAAATAGAATCTGATCTGTAGAAAATAGGTCAAGGTCAGTCATCTTCAGCACACGGCTCTGGGCCATCGCCAGATGTATACATAGTATTAATTTGGAAAGCCTAGTAGCTACATTTCTTCATGTTATATCATAATTCAAAACATTTCATAACAGTATATGACCTTGAAAAATAGGTCAAGGTCAGTCAACTGGAATAGGCTTCTAGGCAATCACCAATTGCATATTTAATATGAATTTGGAGACCTTAGCTTTAATCTTTAAATAATGTATAGCAAATAATAGAATTTGACCTTGATAAAATAGGCCAAGGTCAGTCATTTTCAATAAGCTTCTGACCTTTCACCAGATGCATAAGTGGTATGAATTTCAATGCTTGGCTCAACCCTCACAATTGGCCACAGCATTCAGCAATTGCAGAGGTAATCCATTCACTTCAGCAATTTTTAACATGGTGCTAAATGGGAGTTATTTTGATGCCAGGTGATTTTTACGAATGTGAGTTTTCCGAATTGTGAGAGATGCTGGCTATAATCCTTCTGAGAAACCGTGTCCACAGACAGACAGACAGATGAAGCAACGATGACAATACCATTCGGGCACATTTGCCCGAGGGGTAAACAAACCCAGATAAGTGACGCAGATTTCATTTGTGAAATCGACCAGGCTTGAGATACCAACTTTTCTAAAGCTACTAGCTAGTAGACAAAATACTTCTACATGTAATAAAACCAAAAGAAGTAAATAAGCTGATAGTTCCAACATTAACCCATGAAGAACATAAAAGACAAAATATGACCTTTGCATTTCACCTTTAAGCAGTGAATCACAGATTTGAATATACGATGAACCCTCATTATAATGAAATTCATTACACATTGTCAGAACACCATTCCAATTTGGTCTTTTTTGAGCATGTTGAGATCAGTTAAACTAAAGTATGTCAATGATACATGTGGCTCGCAGACACCATATCAAAAGCATATATTAAAATCTGATTTCATCATCCTTCTATTTGACAGGTTGCTCCTCTGTGGCGTTGCAATGCAGTCTAGGAGTCGCTTATTGTGAAGTTGAAAGGAAATTTACACTTTAAAGAAATGAGTCTGGTAGAGTACAGTTCTCAAGTTCTGCCAATTTGACATAATGTTTCAAAATTCTTGGGACAGTCTCCGGCTGAGAATCTCAACTCTCAAATAGCAGATTATCCACACTGTGACAGTCTCCGGCCGAGAATCTCAACTCTCAAGTAGCAGATCATCCACACTGCGATGGCATTGGTTTTGTGCTTGGATTATTCACCACCATGAGGACAAGTGGACTGTAGCATGGGTTATTCTGTGAAGAAACATATAATATCAACATGCAATTAATATAATTTCTCACATATCTCGTATGCATTTCGAGAAGAAATTCACTGCAACATCACCAATTTAGATCCTTCATTCTTAGCAGTTAGGACGAACTAATTAACACTGCGGCCTACATTGGAGAGAGAGAGAGAATTGAAATTCGTTAGGTGGAATCTAGTTTACATAATAAAACCTAATAATAATTACAAGATAACATGTTTTATTTCAGCATGTCTTGAGATTACTTAGACTTTATGAAAGTGCAGATTATTTACCTGTAAATTTCCAAATAAAATTTTGGAGTCACCGATTTTCAGCTACCAGCACCAAGATCTTCATACTACAAGGTATCGTCGACTGACAGATCAAGTGATGCAATATTTACTCCTACCTGCAAATGGAATAAAACTTTGAAACTGCTTTAAAGTAATTTCAGTTGTATGTCCTCATTTGTCTTTATGATGAGCACCCATTGATTGAATCAATCTACTAACTTTCAATCACCACCAAAGTTTGCTATGAATCACTCTAATAAATTGTATCACCTCTTAAAGTGTAACTGTGGTACTTCTGTAAGTTTACATCATATTCAAGATAATCTTCCAAATCATTGAATTTATACCCTGTTTCTTGTTTTACGACTTTAATTGTCAAATTTATTGTAATGCACAGCGCCACAAGCATATCGGAACTTGCGGCGTTATTATGGAACGATTATCCATCTCACAACGCAACATTGTTGATCTGTTCCATTCTCTGCACTGCCTCGACATCAAGCAGACTGTGCATCAGGACGTTCAATTTATGACGTCAAAAAGGGCAGTGAAGATTTCTCCCACTGTAGAAAGTTGCCTTTGAACCCTCTGAGCCATAAAATGACAGAATGTTGGAAAAGACGTTTTATTATTCACATCGTTAACTTGAATATGAGGTGCACTTACACAAGTACCACAGTTACACTTTAATGTAGGAGAAACTGCGATCAGTCTTCTGCTTCTGGTCAGCTGCATATTGTACTGAACCATGAGTATTGATCAACACTTTCAGCAAAGTTATTTCCCTTGACAAAGGCAGGAGTTCTCTAAAAATTCACATTCCAAATCAAATTTAACAAGAGCCTGTAGGGCTTCAAAACATGCCCACACATTTGACCAGAATTAATATTTGCAATCTCAAATGAGAAAGGCATAAAGTAAATTGTAGACTCACAGATTTATGCCTACAAGATTAAGGTACCGGTAGTGATATACCTGAGGTTGTCATGATCCAGATTATTTTTATCACAGTGATTCTCCTTAGACATTTTGACCTCAAAATGAAAAGGGTTCCTATTTGCCCCATGTCCAAGGATAGGTGTATAAAGAGAGCAACTGGACAATTCTGTGCTTCAGTGATTAGTATGTTTAAGAGGTATGTACATTAATTTTAAACACAATGATAATGTGCACAGTATTTCAGCACTTCAAAAATGACCGACAGGAATGTCAAGGACAAATAGCTTAACTTGCTTTTCACATCTCATACATTAGCAAGCATTTCTAATCCAAACCCCCTAGCCTGAGTGAAGAAAGTGTCAGAAATGCAAAAGTAGCACAAGTTGTCTTGAAGAAGGCAAGAGCAGACAGGACTGCTTGATAAAACATGATCTGTATTGTCGGAGATCTGTGACAGGTCGTAGAGAAATCTGAAAACAAACGATGAAAAATTAGATTCGATCGGCATAGTCTAGATAGAATCTATGACACATCATAGAGAAATCTGCAACAAAACAGATGAACAGCAGATATATGATCTGCATATTCTGGGGCCTGTGACAGGTCAAAGAGAAATCTGAAACCAAACAGTAGATATGATCTGCATAGTCTGGGATCTGTGACTGACCATGGAGAAATCTGAAGCCCAACAGATGAAACAGTAGATAAATGATCTGCTGAAGCCAAACTGATGAAACAGTAGATAAACGATCTGCATAGTCTGTGATGTGTGACAGGACATACAGAAATCTGAAACCAAACAGATGAAAAAGTAGATACAATGGGATCTGTGACTGTTTGGGATATGTGACAGGTCAAAGAGAAATCTGAAACCAGAGAGACGAAACAGTAGATATGATCTGCTTTGTCTGGGTTCTGTGACAGTCCATAGAGAAATCTGAAATCAAAGAGATGTACATGTAACATTAGATATGATCTGCAATATCTTGGATCTGTCACAGGTCAAAAAGAAATCTGAAACCAACAGAAGAAACAGTACATACGGTCTGCAATGTCTGGGTACTATAACCAGTCACAGAGAAATCTGAAACCAAAGAGACGAAACAGTAGATATCATCTGCATAGTCTGGGTACTGTGACAGGTCCTAGGAAAATCTGAAATCAAAGAGATGTAACATTAGATATGATCTGCAATATCTTGGATCTGTGACAGGTCAAAAAGAAATCTGAAACTAACAGATAAAACAGTACATACCGTCTGCAATGTCTGGGTACTATAACCAGTCACAGAGAAGTCTGAAACCAAAGAGATGAAACAGTAGATATGATCTGCATAGTCTGGGTTCTGTGACAGGTCCTAGGGAAATCTGAAATCAAAGAGATGTAACATTAGATATGATTTGCAATATCTTGGATCTGTGACAGGTCAAAATGAAATCTGAAACTAACAGATGAAACAGTACATACGGTCTGGGTGCTATAACTAGTCACAGAGAAATCTGAAACCAAAGAGATGAAACAGTAGATATCATCTGCATAGTCTGGGTACTGTGACAGGTCCTAGGGAAATCTGAAATCAAAGAGATGTAACATTAGATATGATTTGCAATATCTTTGATCTGTGACAGGTCAAAACGAAATCTGAAACCAACTGAAGAAACAGTACATACGGTCTGCAATGTCTGGGTACTATAACCAGTCACAGAGAAATCTGAAACCAAAGAGATGAAACAGTAGATATCATCTGCATAGTCTGGGTACTGTGACAGGTCCTAGGGAAATCTGAAATCAAAGAGATGTATATGATTTGCAATATCTTGGATCTGTGACAGGTCAAAAAGAAATCTGAAACTAACAGATGAAACAGTACATACGGTCTGGATGCTATAACCAGTCACAGAGAAATCTGAAACCAAGGAGATGAAACAGTAGATATCATCTGCATAGTCTGGGTACTGTGACAGGTCCTAGGGAAATCTGAAATCAAAGAGATGTAACATTAGACATGATTTGCAATATCTTGGATCTGTGACCGGTCAAAACGAAATCTGAAACCAACAGAAGAAACAGTACATACGGTCTGCAATGTCTGGGTACTATAACCAGTCACAGAGAAATCTGAAACCAGAGATGAAACAGTAGATATCATCTGCATAGTCTGGGTACTGTGACAGGTCCTAGGGAAATCTGAAATGAAAGAGATGAAACAGTAGATATGATCTGCATTGGCTGGGTACTGTGACAGGTCATAGGCAAATCTGAAACAAACAGATGAAGCAGTAGATATGATCTGCATTGTCTGGGCACTGACAGGTCAAAAGGTCAACAGTCAACTAACCACTCAGCTTGAAGATCAGGAAAATGAGAATATTTATCAGCAGTATATTTCAATTCAGGGCTGTGGAATGTGACCAAACTTCATGTATACCGTCATAGCAATTCATTTTGAGATGTGATCTCTCCAGTTCTAGAATATCTGTCTTTCGGATATGCCGAGCTCCTGTTGATTCTGAGGTCAAAAGTTCAACAGTTGCTGTATTCCTAAAGAAGCCAGTGCTCTATTCTGGGAAAGCTAATTGTTTCATTACAAAATTAATGTGTTTGTTTGGCTGGCGCATATTGAAGCCAATTTTGTCTCTTGTTATAGAGCTGTCTTTACTGATGATACTTCGCCCAGTCACATTATCCTGACGATATGACTGGGTCAACCAGTCCTTGATCTATCCTCCTAATGCTGAGCATCAATGAAGGAAGCAACAAGTTCCAATGTTTAAGTGTTAGGTATGACTCGACCAAAGATTGATCATAGGACCTCCCACTTGTGAGGAGGATGCTCTAACCACTAGACCATTGCAGTGCAGCGAAATGAAGAGACTGTTACTTACATGGGCATTGTAGGCGGTACAGACTCAAATATGAAGAGAACTCACTGAGGTCGACTTACAGTGGCTGCAAAACATGTACAGAGAAAAGTAACATTTAGCATTCAGATTTATTTCCTTTTTTTGACATAGAATCACGAGTGAGAAGATTATTTTAGTGTTACTCAAGCACCATACAGCCTGCATGGTCACGCTTTCATCTCCTGGTCATCAACCTCATATATTCTGAAAGATTACATGATCATAGACTGGTAGAGTTAAAGATCTCATCAGTCCTAAAGAATAACCTTTTTGACAAACTGATGGTCTAATACAGATTTAAACTACATTGAGATGATAGATTACACTCGTCTCAATGATGAAATCCACCATGAAAATATATTCTTGCTATTCTCCCATGACTGATGAGGATCTGGAATTGAGATTGCTGATGGATTTTCAGGAAAGGTTTCCTTGTTTCTTCTTGCACAGAAAAATATGAGGGAACAGCAAGATAAATCATCTTAGTTCAGCAGTTTTGAGAACGATAAATTTAAATTTCATTCATGTACAAGCTCTACTCACAGGCATAATGGTTAACACTATCAGAATACCCACCATGAAGCTCACAAGTGTCTTCAACCTGAGAATGCACTGAACCTGCAAGAGAATGATATTTATTTTATCATGTTTAATGCAACAGTATCTCTTTCTAGATTCAAGGCATGAAATGTTCAGAATTTCAGTCCTGGTCGAGGCTGTTTACTACTCAATTTTATGTGAGATCCAAATAATATATTCACCAATTTCCTGCAAATATAAACATGTAGTAAGTAGGCCTACTGGACAATTGCCATGGCAGATTAACTTTAGGCCATCCATAATAATAGTTGTAACTAAGGTTCAATAATAGACATTGAACCTGATGTCATCACTGCACTGCATTGTGGGAATCAGAAGTATAAATCCACCATCTTTGGACTACACAGGTGGAAACTGTAATTCAGTTGGCATGGATACATAATGCATCATGGGATAGAAAGAAGGATAAAATGTCACCAGGTTTCATGGATATTGGTGAGTAGGTAGGTTGGAAGGCATTTTTATTTTATTTTATAATTTATCATTATCAAATGTGAATTTGACAAAACATTTATAAAACAAGATTTGAAATTGGTTATAGGTTATGCATATGTAGATTTATTGGTATCTACTTATTTATAACTCAAAAAGTCATAACATTAATTTTTGAAAATTTTGAACAGATCACTACTGCAATCCTTTATATTTCAAATAATAAAAAAATGAGGCTACCCAAAAATTGCTAAATATTTTTGGTAGGATGCTTACATCAAACACAGATCTTAAATAACAATGGCCCTACTCTGGTGAAGGTGTAATCAGATCTACATATTGCCAGTTCATGGCATAACTACAAATTTGCTTGTGACATTGTCCAGACATGCCTTATTTTATTTCTTGTTCTCAGTGACTGTGGATCATCTGTCAGAATATTTCTAACATTATGCTTCTGACCAGATTGCATTATCCTGGGTGACAGGTCATGACAGTCATTACAGGAACTCATTCGTGATATTTGTGACATTATGCTTATGTATTTGGATATAGACTGGTTGCCTCCC